>CM030190.1:1796510-1806510 GCA_017639675.1 Aplochiton taeniatus
CTCTCTCTCTCTCTCTCTCCATAAGCTGTCTACTAGAACTTTTTTTAACGGCCACTGCTTTCTTTCAAGCCGCACATTTACCCTTCAGTAAGATAAGACAATACTATTTACTCTCAGTCCAAACAGCGAGGCTCATATGAGACATTAGGGCTGTGACATGTCATAGCTCACATTCACTTTGTGTTCTGTTCTGTCGCTTTCTCTCTCTCTCTGCCTCCCTCTCTTATCTATTCTCCCTCCCTCTTTTCCACTTCTATCCTCCTGCAACTTATCCTCTGCTCTTCCCCCTCTCATCTCTCGCTACCTCTCTCATCCCTCCCTCCCTCCCTCTTCCCCTACCTCTCATCCCTCCCTCCCTCCCTCTTCCCCTACCTCTCTCATCCCTCCCTCCCTCTTCCCCTCCCTCCCTCATCCCTCTTCCCCTCCCTCCCTCCCTCTTCCCCTACCTCTCTCATCCCTCCCTCCCTCGCTCTTCCCCTCCCTCTCTTCTCCCTCCTTCCCCCTCTTCCCCTCCGTTCTCCCTCCCTCCCTCCCTCCCTCCCTCCAAGCTGTGTGAGGCGGCGCTCTCCCACGGCTACCTCCCGGTGGTCTTCAACCGGCGCAGCCACAACGGTGCCCACCTCACCACGCTCAAACTGCAGCAGTTCGGGGACCCCGGCGACCTGCGCGAGGCCGTCCGCTACATCCGCTACCGGCAGCCGGCGGGGAGGCTGTACGCCGTGAGCGAGAGCACGGGCTCGGGCCTGCTGCTGTCCTACCTGGGCGAGTGCGGCTCCTCCAGCTACGTGACGGCGGCCGCCTGCCTGTCCCCCGTGTTACGCTGCCAGAGCTGGTTTGAGAACGGGCCCCGGTGGCCCCTACAGTGGGCCCTGGTGGCCTACCAGAAGCTGTGTCTCAGCCGGTGAGGACGCAGGCCAGGGCCGAGGGGGGTTAGAGGGCCACTATGGAGGGAAATTGAAAGCCAAAAATTAATAAAATAGAGATTGTGGTTTTTTTGTGTGCTTTTGAAGGCATAGGGAGCGGTTGATGTCATTGGAAGATGGCGTGTGGATCTGCAGGGAGGGTATAAGGGGGAAACGACAGACAGTGAAGCAGGGGCTTTGTTTAGAGGCTGATCGAGAACGCTAAACAGCCAGAGGGGCGGCGAAGTGTGCATGCACGACCACAGGCAATCACGTAACCGTGGCTACCGCAGACCTGCCCAATCTGACGCTATCGATCTTTCTGGGTCTTTTGTGTCTCCAGGAGAGTTTGTCAAATCAATGCTAACAACCAGAGACACAGGAGCCGTGCAGCTCTACAACATTGATTTACTGATTGTGTGTGTGTGTGTGTGTGTGTGTGTGTGTGTGTGTGTTCTCTTCTGATGCATGTAGGTACCGGACAGTGCTGGGTAACAGCGTACACACAGACGCCCTGTTCTCCTGCAGTTCCTTGCGCGGCCAGGAGGAGGCGCTGTTCTGCCAGTCCGGACCCAAAGCCTCCTCACCAGGAAGTAACGGCAGCGCCACGTCAGGTGCATGGGAGGCTTACTGGGAACGCAATGAACCACTGAGAGACGTGGACGAGGTGGCCATCCCAGTCCTAAACGTCTGTAGCCAAGACGACCCGGTCCGTGGCGAGCCGCAGTCCACCTTACCACTGGAGCTGTTCGAGACCAACCCTCACTTCTTCCTGCTGCTGACGGGCCGGGGGGGCCACTGCGGCTTCTCCACCCAGCCGGAGGAGAGGGGCGGCGGGGGCCCGGGCGGGACCGGGGGCACCAGCTGGAGCCACAGGGCGCTCCTGGAGTTCTTCCGAGCGACCACAGACTTCTTCGCGGCGGAGGAAAGGGCCAAGCAGCTGGCGGCGAGGAGGCGGGGCCTGGGGGCCGCGGGCGTGGGCCGGGCTTTCCGGCACCGTAGCGTCAGCACGTGTAAAAAAGTCCCGGCCTGCTCCCATAACATCCACACCATCTACAACTGGCAGAGGTCCTACACTCGATGAGTGGGCTTTAATGGACGCTAATGGAATACGTTAGCGAGACGCTCTTCAGACGGAGTTCGCTGTTGTTTAAAGAGACGGGGGAGAGGCTGACCTGGTTTTCCGACGCCGTGTTGCACACAAATCACCGCTTAGCGAGCCATTAAAAGTGCTGCAGCGGAAACAGACCAGCCATGCACTGAATATGAACAAGGGGACTAACTTAGCTTTTTCGAGTAATTAATGACAGAACAGCCATTGGTGATGGGGAGGGAAAGAAAATGTGTGTCCTGCCTTAATGATGAGGTTTGGTATCCTCACTAAGTATTTTTGTTTATTTGGGTTCTAGTCTGGCACATAGGGGACAGTATGGGTAGCCACCGATGTATGAAACACAGGACAACGGGTTATTGTTGTTGACATGTCTGTCATGTTGTGATGACATGACATGATACTTGCTGTAGATGACTTTAACGCGTCGTGATCGGTCGGCTTGTCAAAGAAGGTGTGCCAAAATGGGACCTCAGAGATTTGATTTCTAAAAGTAAGTGCACAACTGTCCGAAGAGCTAATCGGTCAGAGGGTGTTTTTGTTGAAGTGGGGGTTCTATATTGGGCCCTCAAAGATCATATTAAGAATATGGTATGTTTAAATGTTTTCTTTAAAAAAAAAAAATCACAAGTGTTGAAGTTAAACGGCTTCGTTTTAATTAAGACTCGCAGGCTTTCTGTCTTTTACCATCTTTACATTTTTATCTTTCCATTCAGACATCTAAGATGGAAGACTCACCATATCTGGTGTTTATAATCAATTACCAGTGAGCAGTGCACATTGCTTTGAGCACACGTGACTCATTTGCAGGGGCCTTACTTTTCTCTTCCCAAGATCACCAAGGACAATTGGCATCTCGAACATAATCTAAAATGTTGTATTTTTCTTTGTTGTACAAGTGTGGGCCGATAATGCTCAGCATTTTGAAGTCGGAGGAAAAGGATTTGATTAATGTAAGACTTCATGTGGTATTTGTTCGAACTTCATTCTGCTTGTAAAGGGACTATTTTCCTACGGTATCGGTGTTGTTCCATTTTCCAGACTCCCCACTTGAAGTGCCCTTGAGCTTAGACTGCCAGATTTAAATGTGATGACATACAAGTCAGCTTGGAGAGGAAAATATGTGCAATGATGACACAATGTTAACGGGCTGGAAGGAACCGGTTTCACGGTCAGTCCTATCTCGTACTAATAGCTGGTTGCTGTTGGAACTGGGATGAATGTAGCAGCAAGAACTTTACTCTGCTCTGTCTAAGAACTTTATGTTTTCGTAATGGTAAACGTCGGTAGCACGATTTAAATGATGTGATTGGTTTTAAGAACAATGTAATAAAAATGCCTATAAGAAACCATGTATGGGAATGTATGTTTGTCTTTTCATATAAGTAGAATGCATTTTGCAAATTGAAGTCAAAGCAAAAACAAAGTCAAAAAAAAAAATAAGCTAATAAAATCATCTACACATACTGAGAGCAATATTGTAGAGACACAAAACTATTTCTTATTGGTGACATATCTTTTATGGATTTACAGACAGTCTCTTCAGTCTCCTCATCCCCACCACAGGGGGCTGACTGGCATGGACGCACTCCAAAAATAGCAGTGCCCAGAGAAATGCCAGGCAGTGTGTGTGTGTGTGTGTGTGTGGTGGAGCCACTGATCTCAGGAGACACTCACCACAGAATAAGACCCTTCGTCCTGTCACAGATGCATACCACTAACACACACTCACACACACACACGGCTGCTCCTTTCAAACAGGGACGTAGACATGCTTTACATAGATAATTTCCCCATACAAGCTTCGGTATCAGCAATAGTTATTTCCTCAAAAATGTTGGCAACCTCTTTGTATGAAAATCCATTATTTGACTGTCTGATCATAAACAATTTCCTGGTCAAGAAACATCCACTATTTAAATAAATTGACTAGGTGCTTATTGTGGAGGCTACAAGCTAACACCATAGTTTAACAGCTTCATACTTCAACTATAGTCCCATGTACAGCAAATACAATTCAGCCTAATATATTGCCTACAACAACACTGTATGCAGGATATAAAAAGTAACATTGATAAAATAACTTAACCTTTGCTAAGATGCATGGCATCTTTGATATGCAAATGCAGGGAGCTTGTATAGCAGCATCATGTCTCTGCAGTAATGGTGCTGCTCATTTCAAAGAGCTAAATGTCAGCTGGAGCAGACTGTTATAGTCTCCTGTACAAAAGCCTGGCCATCGGAGGCCTCCGCCCAATTAACTTAAGATTGGATTGCCCTTTTACAGCTTTGCTTATTTAATTCAGGCCTGATGGTCTGCCTCAGCAAAATAGTGCAATCTAATTTAGACTTGATCGACATTTCATTAACTTGGCTCATAATCTTTAGAATTGAATTATATATATATATATATATTCATAGGTCCCCGAGTGAATTAAAATGGGATTTAGAATGCAGCTGTTTTTTTGTTTTTTTAACATGCCCTTCATTCTACAAAATTCTAAAAGGCCTATTACCTCAGTCATAGTTGAGGTGGTAGTTAGTATAAGGGTGTCACCTCACCACAAAGCCCCCTGATGGAGAAGCCAGACAAAGTTTCATTTTTGTGGAGACTTCCAATAGAAGAGGGCCTCACGTTGCCAGACTACAGACAATCGTTCCATCACACAATCGAAAACACCTATCCCTCTAAACATAGTATTTTGTACTGTAGTATTGAGGTGTACTGTAAACAAAAAGATCTGTATTTCGGCATTTTCATTTTTCCAGTTATGCAGTCATTGAATTATGTGTGTTTTCTGCATGTTGTCATAGTGCCTGTTACTTGGACCAGGTCGTCACTGTAAAATAATCTATTCTCAGATGACTTAGCAGGTTAAATAAAGTTCTTAAAAATCAGCAAGAGAAGGTGGATCGATGATTACTAGTAACAGGACATGTTGGCTCTGACGACAGCCGTTGCTGTTGGCCACAAAAGAAAGTCCAAATCCTGTTTCTTAGTCCTCTCACTCCCAGAACAAAGGAGTGTCCAAATTAGCCTTTGCCCATCCTGTCCCTCTGCTTAATGTTCCCATCCCATCTAGATTGTAGATATCGGATAAGCTCTCCCATTTCACGAATGTATTTCTCCAATACATTTGAGGTAAAGCTTGAATACCATTTTCCACATAAATTATATTGTTTATTCAATCGAATGAAAAGGTATTACTGTAAGATTAATAAACATATATTAAAAAAAAACTTCATTACTTCATGCATACATCATGGCATTGTCTTTTCATGTTTTATTTTCACAGAAACTTATGCTGAACTATTGTTTTTTTTTTCCCTCATTTGTACAGATGTTGTTAGGACCTGAGCTATCAGTAGGAACCAACTCATAAATACAAAACAAGAATACCATTGCCAATATTACCCTCTTGTGGACACTGTTTGAAAGTGAAAATAAAATACCAAACTCCTGGGTGAGGTACATACAATTGAATTTCAGAAAAATTATCCCAATGAAGATTTCAGCATAGGCATACATGTCAAGGTAGTACACCAAAGAGAAACTTACACAAATCAAAACAATGCAATAAACCAATGACTAATTTATTAATACACATATCAAAATCCAACTGAGTTGTTAAGCCTGTGAAGGGACTGATATTTCAAGCAGTTACTATGGCATCACATGAGACATTCATTTACATTGGAGTATGCTACTACTAGAAAATATTTTACCATGAACAGTTTAAGATTTAAGGCACCACAAGCTTTGTTTTAACTCTAAATCAATGTAAATCTGTATTAAAAAATTAAACAGTTGTAGGCTGTGGTCATTTAGACAACATCCAATCTTAGGACAGGATACTGACCAGCTTGAGATGAGTTTATATATCTTCCAATTAAAGAGGCTGGCTCTTAATTTGTTCTAGCTGTGACCTTTTTCCTAGAATGGTAACATGGTCATGTGTGCTTTGTCAATTGTCTGTCACATCTCACTTTTACAACAGATATCTATTGATCAGTTCAGGTGTTGGATGGGGTTGCCCATAGCACGGCTCCCTGTCCACACTCAAGCGATGTAACATTTGCTTTATGTGAACTACGCAATTGCATAGGGCCCCCTAAAGCTGACATTTTAGTCTTATTTCTCTCGAAATTAATATGACTGGTCTATATTGGTAACAAACCACCTTTTGTGCATATATTTTCCACAGATCTCTGACAGTGCACAAGATTGATGCATTTCAAATGTTAAATACATGTCCCTGGACCACCTTAGAGGCTTTGGAATTCCCCTACAATAGTTTCACAAAATAGGCCCCCCAAACAATAAGTCACATAGGGCCCCCCCAAAATCTAGAGACGGCCCTGTGTAGCATGTCCATATTCATTTGTTAATTCTGTTCACTGTATGAACTGTTGCATGGACCCCATAAATAACGTGGTCTACATGACAGCAGTGTTCCGAGCCTGGTTCTCCAATCAGGTGTTGTACATAGACCCCCCAGACCCTGTCCTGATACACCAGGAGTGCCACCACCAGGGTCCCCTACCTAAACCAGGCCCGGTCTTGCCCTAACCACTACTCAACACTTCCTGCCACTCACTGCTCTGCATCTAACTAGGTGATACAAACCTTTTAGATACACACCTGAGACCTCCATGAAAGGCAATCCTCAATCCTGGCATTTGGTGCTAGTGTACAGAGGTGTGAGGTTAAACAACCATTTACATGTCAACATACACAACCGTAGGTGATATTAAACAAAAACACATACCAGGCACACTTAAGTGGATGACGACTTGTTGAATTCCTCCAGTGAGTCCAGACAGATTTCGTAACAAACGGCTGTAGCCGTTTGGAGCAGACGCCATTTTGATGAATAACTAACGTTGAGGGTTTGCTGATTTTACACAGGCAGAACGATCAGTAGGCCGCTTGAAAGTGTTGATGGAGACATTCATTACTTGTCATTCAAGTTTATATAGTTACAACATGTCAGTGTCAGTTTTAGAACAGGGATAGGAGGGTGATTGTGATAGATCCCACACCCAGAGCTGTACAGAGGACAGGAAGTAGAAAGAGAAGAAGGAGTGGAGGGGGCAGGTTTAACTTCCCTACCTTAATACATCTGTCTTCTCCTTGTCCTAGGCCTTATGGCAAGCACAGGTCTGGTGCCTGGTCCTGATCCGTAGGAGGGACTGCAGGGGAAGGAGCGTCACTAGGAAGCGTGGACAAGACAGGAGGTCAATACACCAGCCGCAGTTACATAGGAATGCTAAATAAAAAGATTACCAAACCCTCTCATTTTAGGAAAAAAAAGATGAATATTCCTCAGAGGGGGCTGTAAAGGAGGAAGTGATGTTAGAATACACATTAAGGTTAGAGTAAAACCAAGCGTATAGTCAAAGTCAAGTCAGCCCTTTAAAACCTCAGCCACAAGCACCCACCCTCACTATCCCCCCTTCACATCCAAACCACCCACACACACTTGAGGTGTTATTGTGAACGGAGGTTTCACACTGGAGATTATGAAGCGTAGAAGCTCCATTGAGAGCCCTGATGAAAGGCTGAAAAAAATTATAAAAATTAAAATATAAAATGTCCAGGTGAGTCCAAGTGGGAGAAATGAACAAGCAGGCTCTGAAAGAGAAACGCAACATCCTGGAAGGAAAGGAACGCAAACGAAAATGACGACAGGCTATACTGTAGCCTTGTGTCGGCTATCCTGTAGCCTTGTGTCGGCTATCCTGTAGCCTTGTGTCGGCTATACTGTAGCCTTGTGTGGGCTATCCTGTAGCCTTGTGTGGGCTATCCTGTAGCCGAGTTGATTTGTACTACACCTTGTGTCGGCTATACTGTAGCCGAGTTGATTTGTACTACACCTTGTGTCGGCTATACTGTAGCCGAGTTGATTTGTACTACACCTTGTGTCGGCTATACTGTAGCCGAGTTGATTTGTACTACACCTTGTGTTGGCTATACTGTTGCCGAGTTGATTTGTACTACACCTTGTGTTGGCTATACTGTAGCTGAGTTGAGTTCAAATTCACCTTTTTTTGGGGCTATACTGTAGCCTTGTATATCACCTGCTTGGTCATTTAAGTTTTTTTTGCAGTATTTTTAATCACACTCACACCAAACAAAGCCTTTCCAGCCAAACACTACAAAGCACCAGTCCACCTCAGTCAAGATGTCCAATTGATTAGTCAAGCACATCTAGAAGTCCAACATTCAAAGTTATCATGTCAACAGCAGCAATTGTGAATAGCATTACAGGCAGAGGTGTAACTTAACTTAGGATGGATGTGCCTGTGTTCAGGTCCAGCAGGATGTTTAAGGCCAAAAGTTTAGACTCTGGAACAAGAGATTCAAAACGAATTAGACAGCCATGCATTTTCATTTCACAATGACTTCCAAGAGGAAAGTTAAAGATCAGGGCATGTTCAAATGGCATGGCATGGCATAAGGGGAACCATGATTTAGAAGTACAACATGAACTATGAGCAATATTGCAAATGCAATAATTGTGCAACAAGCCATCATAACACGAATTAAAACAAGAACCATTACATGCCAAAGACCAAAATGGCTTGCAAGAACAATAAAAGGGTATGCATTTGTTCACATTTTGTAAATGGCAGATTGATCCTGTTTAACAATGCCAATTCAATCAATTTAGAGGAACATAACAATAAGCTTTCCAGGAACCAGCTTAAGCAAGTGTCATCATTTAAAAATCAACTTACCTTGGCAGTTAACGTTAAATGTAGATACTCTTAATATTAATAAAATGTCAAATTCGAGACTGCCCAACATTTCAGGGTGTCTAGATTTGTCCATTTGACAGCATTGGCAACAATGCATGATGAACAGAACGTTTTAAAAAAAAAATAACTCTAACCTATATATAGGTTATAATCCACCTGAAAGCAATTAAGTCGTGTTCACTTTTACTTAGACTGAAGTTGACGCCATCGTTAAGCTACATCTAATGATAAAAGCAGGTGTAACCTAGGCAAGTGCTTTTGTTTCAGAACAAATGGCAAGACCTCTAAATGTTACCCAATCTGTAGAGATTTGCAATTGGCTGGCTAATAATATTTTTGTCAGTGTTATTTTAGACTAAAATACTAACTGCACATTCCCTCAACATTCAGTTCCTTCCCGATGGATTAAATACGTTTATTTAACGTAGTCATGGAGACCACTTCCCCTGATGTCCAGTAGGTGGCAGCATCGATCTCGTATCGAAGGGTTGACTCGATGTGCAATCTTGCATGGGAAGTGAGACAGATACAATGACGCAGCGATTTCTACTTTTGGCTCGGAAACTACCCTTATATTTAGCACAGGTTAGAGAGCACCCGGAGGATAAACTTAGACCAGCATTTATATATATGCTGAATCATTCATACGTTTGAATCAGTTAGACACGGTCATCACACTTCCATTAATGAGAGAGGTTTAACTGTAAATTAAGATCAAAAGGTCCAAAGTGTTTATTATATTATTAGGGTAAATGTTTTTTTTGTACTAGATTAATTGACACCTTGGAACACACCTTTTCTCTAAACGCCATATAGCAGGTAATATAATATGAGGCAGACATCAAGCACTAAAGTGTTGATTAGGCTTTATATGAGGAGCTGGTTTAAAGGAGACACGTGCAAAAGGTGGTATTATTTTAATTATGATAGAGAGAGAAAGAGAGAGAGAGAGATGGAGAGAAAGAGAGAGGGAGATAGAGAGAGAGAGAGAGAGAGAGAGAGAGAGAGAGAGAGAGAGAGAGAGAGAGAGAGAGACAGACAGACAGACAGACAGACAGACAGATAGACAGATAGACAGATAGATAGATAGATAGATAGATAGATAGATAGATAGATAGATAGATAGATAGAAATGGTCAATCAATCCCACAAATGTTAATTCCTCACACACTTTAAGTGTCAAATATACATTAATATATATATATATATATATATATGTATTTAG
>CM030190.1:1811510-1821510 GCA_017639675.1 Aplochiton taeniatus
GTGTGTGTGTGTGTGTGTGTGTGTGTGTGTAAGGCTTAAGGGCAGTAGAGCATAGGTCATTCACTGCACATGCTAATACTGAGAAATAAGTTCAACAAACTCGAAATAGCCTCACAAAAAGACTGAGCACATTAGAGTAGCCATGTCTTTTCCTCCTCCCTAGGGGAATCTAAATGTTTAGTTATTGAGAAGACACTTAAAACAAATACATGCAATAACCCTCAAGCAAGAATGGAAAAAATCTAAAACGTTTTGCATTCACTATCAGTCCAGGGTAAAATATCTGCTCCGCCATTTGAATCAATAGAAGCATGTTTGAAATGTCCGGGGTGTCTGTCCGCAACAAACAATTTTTTTACAGGACATCTTCAACATTTGGACTAGGGTAGGAAAGGTGGCGATGATTATATGTATATAGTGTTCTGTAGTTTCTGTAACTACATCAATATTTTACTAATCGTTTCCACTGCAACCACTTGGCCATGAGACCAGAGGGATTTGCATTGTTTCAATATGAATGTAAAGTTGGTTCAGTATTGGCAGTTTATTTAAAATACTTGGTATTCAACCAAGGCAATCTCATCATGAGATCTGCAATGTACTTTACATCGACCTTTGTGTAATGCCAGACATTTTTGCTAGCAGAGACATCAGCGATCGACTCGTCTGCCTGACAAACGACTAACAACATTTATCGGCATGGTAACGATCGACACACATGGCTCGACTACTCCTGTCTGATAAGGAGACTCCCCGTCTTTGTGTTCATGTGTTATGATGATTTGTATGCTCAGGTTGGTGCGAAGGCTCTGGTTTTTTCACTGTGGATTGGCCGCTCCACAGATTTTTTTAAATGAAAGTCATTACAAGCTGATGTCCTTATCCAATCAACTATAACATTACTTTGCTCATTCATAGTATATTCCTGCAACCCCTTTTAAAAAATGTGACCGAAAGATGATAAACTAACACTTCCATAAAATTAATATTAAATATATTTTAAATCCTTTTGCCAATACTCTACCGTGAGCTGGTGGTCAAGGGCCAGGTGATGCCAGAAGTCAAACTAAAGCTGGCCCAAAGGATAGACATGCTGTATATCCTATGTGTATGGGCTTCTTGTCACTGAGTTATGTTACTGTGTGCGGGTGTTGTGGTGCGCTCAAAGGTTTGTCACTAACACGTGATAAGAACTGGGTCCACTGCACCGGTCCACACTGAATTATTAGACTGTATATAATAGTATGCTGTGCTGTGGTGACTATAGCAGCTCCAGAGGCCTGAACAACAGTACACTCAGATGTGTTACTGTGTGCCGTGCCAAGCTGTGCCATGGTGACTATAGCAGATCCAGGGGCCTCAACAACAGTAAACTCAGATGTGTTACTGTGTGCCGTGTTGAATAAAGCAGCAATGGCCGCCAGTGCAATGCTCAGGGGATTACTCCTCACATGTGGCCTCATGGAAGTTTCCACTGCTGTCCGTATGTCCTGTGCTACAGTACACATAGGGTGGGGATCAAAGTAAGGAATAACAATTCACTCGTAAAATGTAGGAATAATTACTCTCCTACACAGATTTTAACTCGACGTGGCAAGAGGGATTTTTTTTTGGGGGGGGGAGGCATCCGTTCCCTGAAAGACGGTATTGAGCGTTGAAAACGATCTTTGAAACTGTGTTAAATCATCTGAAGGGAACAGTCGTTGATCCTATTGTACTGGCTGAGGCTTGACCTCTTTAACAAACAGAATGTATGACATGTCGTTAAGTATTCGCGTCACATGCCACGGAAGTCAAAGTAAGGTGGACTGAGCTACGCTGAACTTACTGACTGGTTTGTCCCCTGTAATCTCTCTGAACTACTTAGCACATTAGTCATGAGGTATGTAGCGGTAGTTATGCAACGGGTCGCTTGTTGGATAAACAGTGAAACAAACCTGTGTGATGCATTGCGTACAACCGGGGGTTGTCACGGACGTTGCAAAAGCCAGCAACACTACGACATTCTGAGCCGAGGCCACTTCAAGGTCCAGGGCGGGCGGGCGGGGAGAGGAACAGCTGGCCTGATTATGAAAATGCATTTTTTTTCCCTTTTTTTTCGCTTCCTTCAGAAGGCTGCAAACCGGCACGCGCTGGCCCTTTAAATCTCTGGTAAGTGTCATCTCGCACGCACCCGATTCTGCTGAGTCATTGGGTTCAGCCTGATTTTGTAACCTCAGACCAGCGGGGTTTCTCATTGGCTCCCGGCTCAACACAGAGGACTGTGTGATTGGGTGCCAGCACTACTTACCAGTTTTTTCTTCTTCTTCTTCTTCTTCTTCTTTTTCTTCTTCTTCTTCTTTCAGCCACTTCTTAAAGTGATAGCAGCTATTTCCCCTGGCATGATTGACAGCTCAGACTGAAGCTCCAGAATAGGGGGCACAGGGGTCATTTGGCCATCCAGGACAAGGAGGGAAGAACCTGGCAAGCACAGTCCATTAGAAAATATTATGAAAATATTAAAGAAAAAATAGGAGAATAAAGAATCAAGAGAAGAGAGGTTAGGTTGTGACATGGATGGTGAGATTACAGGGATGTATGTTCTGTTACGGTGTATCTCATATCTGACTGATAAAGATGGAAGGGATGTATGTTCCGTTACGGTGTATCTCATATCTGACTGATAAAGGTGACAGGGATATATGTTCTGTTACGGTGTATCTCATATCTGACTGATAAAAATGGGAGCTCGCTCTCTCTGACATAGCTTCTACTGAGTAAAGATAACATACCAGACAGACAATATGACAATAGCATATCAAAAGACTAAAGAGAGCACATTGTCAGTCAAATTCATCAGGTGAATTAATGGTCGATTGATGATCGCTACAACAACAAAAACGTTCAATGTAGAAAGAAAGAAAATTAAGTGACCATACTCTCGGTATCCTAAGTGTAATACAGCCTAATACAACTGTCGTCATCCTGCCCTTTAACCTTTGATCCAAGGTCAAAGGGGCCTTGGTCTCATCCTAGCCTCTTACCTTCTATCATCTATAATCTGGCCTGAAGGTGACCCAGGCCGTTACTGGCCTTGCTAAGATGATAATTTGTGGAATCCATTTAACAACGGGAATTATGTGCTTAAAAGAAAAGAAAAAGAAAGGATGAGGAGGAGGGCAAAGCCATGCAGGACGGAAAGCAAAGGAACGGGGGATGACGGCGAAAGAGTGTAACGGGAAAATAGCCCGGACATTTCCCATAAAAGAGACACAGTACGTTTTGACACAAAGGTTCGAGTCCATGGATTCTGAGGAGCCGTTCAACATCATTCTGTCCGGCGGCCAGCTGTAGCTTTGGAGAATAAGGCTTTCATAATGGGAAGCTCAGACTCTTGAAAATGTCTTCATTCAGTGCTCTGACTCAGTGAGGCTGGAGGTCTTTTGGAACGTGACAGCGGTGTGAGTTTCAATAAACTCTGACAGTACAATAACGTATTTGAAAGGAAACATTCATCTCCCACAGCAATTAATTTGTCATGGCTGAGTATGGAGTCCTTCAGTACACACACATCTTTGTCAGCTCTTAGAAAAAAATTATAGTGAATTGTGTACATTATTTCTGAATGAAATATATAGAATATAGAATTGTTACCATAAACGAGCAGACCAATTTCGTTAAAGGCCTGCAACATGTTCTAACTATCGTTCTCTGGACGAGGTCCCGATAGAAAAACTTTGCATGACAGGTCAAAGCTATATGTTTCATTTTCTGAGGTACAGTCAGGCCTCAGGCTCACTTCTGAATTAAAAACTATCAGAATGACAGCTCTACGTTTTTAGAAAACCCAGACCTTTGTATTATTATCATGCGGTCCAGTTCCACAGTGACGAGGGGTGATGCGGGGAGCATGCTGTATATTCCCAGAGTGCTGTCCTCCGCTTTGGTACAGGACTACGGGCGTGGTGCAGAAAATGCCTGAGCAAAAAATGAACGGAATGGGACATCACGTCCTGACTACGTCGGTTACCGTGGAGAAACATTTGCCAACATCTCTTCTCGTGAGCTCTGTCTAGGCAGCTACACGAAGGACACACCCATCTACCAGCTCGGTTTGGTAGCTAGCTAGCTTTCCGTCTGGCTTTCCGTCTCTGAACCAACCAGAGCGATCCGTTGCTGTGTCTCAGCCAACCAGAGCCAGCCGGTGCTGTGTCTCAGCCAACCAGAGAGAGCCGGTGCTGTGTCTCAGCCAACCAGAGATTGCCGGTGCTGTGTCCCAGCCAACCAGAGAGAGCCGGTGCTGTGTATCAGCACACCAGAGAGAGCCGGTGCTGTGTCTCAGCCAACCAGAGAGAGCTGGTGCTGTGTCTCAGCCAACCAGAGAGAGCCGGTGCTGTGTCTCAGCCAACCAGAGCCAGCCGGTGCTGTGTCTCAGTCAACCAGAGCCAGCCGGTGCTGTGTCTCAGCCAACCAGAGCCAGCCGGTGCTGTGTCTCAGCCAACCAGAGAGAGCCAGTGCTGTGTCTCAGCCAACCAGAGAGAGCCAGTGCTGTGTCTCAGCCAACCAGAGAGAGCCCGTGCTGTGTCTCAGCCAACCGGAGTTGAACGATATCACGCCAATTGAACTGCTTTCATCTGATCCTTTCCCCGGTATTTACAACAATATACACCAAGCCAGCCCCACTCCTTCTCCTCCACGCACACACACACACACACACACACACACACCTCCAACACGCATGCACAAACACACACACCACACCCATGCGCAGCAAAGCAGCTGCATTGGATTGCACCAACTGTCCCAGGCTAGTCAACCTCACACATGCACACATATACCTGATGACTTACTGTCTCTAACACACACACACACACCATAGTGATGACTTCCTGTCTGCGACACACACGCTGCATTAAAAAGGTATGAGGTAGAGAAATCCCCCACGTTTTGCTTCATTTCATTTTCAAGCACGCGATGGCTCAAAAATATGTTACATATCCTCAATTATGCATCAACAGCCAAAGCTAGTTAGTGCATTACAGCTTGGTAGTGTACTGGAATAATGGAAAGTATTTTTTAAGACCAAAAAAAATGATAACAATAATTAACTAATTCTGCAATGTCCAAACCCATTTATTATTTATTATTGTTCAGTAGGATCATTTAGCATACTGCTTTAATTGTGGATTATGCTAAAATTACTAAACTAAAAACTAAATTTGTTTTTGCAAAATCCTGATTTCATGCATTTATTATGTTAATGTTATTATATATTAAAAGAATAATAGCGAAATACTTGTTTTTCTTCTTTTACTAGCACAACTGTCATTCAATTTAAACAACTTTTTCTTCGGCTGGGAAAACCCAACAATTCGGGGGGAAATGTGCGCTGTCATTCAATTTGAAATTGCTGTGACTTCAGCGTCTCTCCGATTTAAGCTCGTTTGGAAAATAGACAACTTCACAGTTTGTTTCAATGCAATACTATTTGAATTCCGGGTGGATTTTGGTGGATTGGACATTGAGGTTGTATTTCCTTTTGATTCAAGTGTAAATACGTTAGGCTTTTCAGTGTAAGCTATTTGTTTTAAGACTTGTGAGCTGGACATCATTCTGCAAATGATGGTGCACAAGATTTGTGATGGACGATGTTTTTGTGTAAGTTGATCTCTCTAAAAAGAGCATCTGCTAGTAATTGCCCTGTTTTCTAAAATTGCGTACTTACCTTGTCATAACCATAACCCTAAAACCTTCAGTGGAACCATTGCCCTTGCAGGCCTACTCTGAACTAATTTGACACAGCTTGCAGCTGAATGCTGGATGTTGTGCTATATCATCCTGGTGAGCAAAAAAAAGACATCAAAGAATGTGCTCGTGTCTTCTAGCGACTTCACATTCTTGAAGACTATGAGATTCAACACGTCATGCATAGTTGTTTAGTAAATCATCTCAGGACTTCTCTGCTACATAATGTTATAGGCTAGTGGTAACACGCATTTCATGGGTTGGTACTATGTCATTGGCGGACATCTGTTGTTTCCGCCTCTTTTCTCGTACTTTCCACGATTCTATTGGCGGAGGTCGCCAGACAATCAATACGCGTGTAATATGGGCGTCATCAACTTCCTTTGACGTTGGAGTTTGATTGGACAGCTGTTGCTGTTGGCGTCATTGCGCTGCCAGCTGATCGAAGTGAGAAGCCGGTTTGAAGGGAGTCCGACAAGAACGGGGAGAGCCCATTCATGCGCAGGGGAGACTTGAGCACTGCAGCGTGCAACAGTGGCGCTATTATATTTCTATAATAGTTACACTGCGGCGCATTTTCTCAGACATGAGGAATAGTACTGTTCTTTTGGCATTTGCGAAACCGTTGGTATTTATGGACGTGTTCCGTCGAAGGCTCTGGAACTGTCAAAACTGTCTAATTGATTAAGAGTTAAGGTGTGGCTATTGGTTTTCTTCGCGTCTTTTGCCTTATTGATGCACTTATACAAGTGTGTGTAAACTTAATGTTGAAAGGACGAACAGATAAGTTGGTATACATCTATCGATTGCCATTAAATGCTAATTTACGTTGAGGAATCAACATTTTGTTTTCTTATGATCGCTATAATGCGCGCACCTTTAAGCTTGTGTCTTGACCAGGGTTTTAAACCAAGCATTTTGAAACTGTTTTATCCAAAAGTTTCGTCTATTCTACAAGTCTCTGTAATGGACGTGGCAACTTTACAGCAGCTCGTGGAATAGATGTCAACGCAGCCATAATGGGCGTGGGGAGCTATACGGTTATAAAGCCCAGGCATAGCGAGCGATCGTTATTGCAGCCATATAGAATTCTCACCCGAGACCGATACATTTTGCATCTTCTCTATTCGTCAATGTTTAGCGGAAAAGCTGGCCAAGGATTTACCTGAAAGTGGGGTTGGTTGAGTAATGCATTTATTTTGAAAACTTTTTGACGTAGAGGATAAAGCACCGTGGCTTTTCCATAGAGCCATTACATTTGTTTGTTCCATTTTTTAAAATATGACAATTTATGGTTGGAAGCCTTGTGTCATTTATTTTCCTATTTTAAAGCTGATATTCTGTTGTTAAATTTATGGACAATTATTTATGAAAGTTCAGTTGGCAAATGACATGCAAATGCGGCCTATATTAGACAATTCAATGATTAGACCTACAATGGCTTACAGTGTATGGACTAGCCCAGTTTTCTAAATATAAGAATTAGAACCGTATTTCAAGTTGTCCCTACTGCCACGGGGGCCGAATGTCTGCGTTATGTGCGGGCAGTTTTGATTGATAGGCTTGCATGGTACTATGGTTGGCTATCTGTCGTTACATAAGTTGGTCTTGGGCCATTTAGCCACCACAGTAACTACGACTAGGTATACTTTAAATATTCTTTATGTCGACTGAAGTGGGGAGCCCCACCCTTAACGCAGCATGGAGATGCACGGTTTCTCGCTGAAGTGTTTCCTCTTTCCTCTGTGGCAGCTTAAATCAATTGTAAGTCACCTACAAAGACTGTGCATTGTCATGACAGTCTAATCGATCATTTGCCAACACCAACCATAAAGATGAAGCCACGGGATCTACCCTCAAGAATGGTGTCTCCTGCCTTCCCGTTGAAGGTAAGCAACAAGCGAATGACCGACACCCCTTTTGAGAATTAAGTACGAAACTATAGCGGCCTGTGAAGGGAATAGGGCTCGAACTAGTCAAAAATTGAAAGTCTGTGTGTGAGAGTCTTGATTAGAGTTCACGATTAATTATTTGACCCCAGTAAAGATACTCAGAGTAAATAAATACATACATAAATAAATAGATGCCAAAGCACCTACGTCAGTTAAAAAAACCAAATCGCTCTCCTGTGCTGTAGAATATGTGTCAAAGTAGGTCCGTTACACAAGAGCAGGTCAGGTGTGCTTACGGAATCCAGAAAAGACTTCTAATGACGGCTCATCCATAATCTCCTCCAACTTCCAACTTATTTCATCAAAGTTCCTACAATGCACCAGTGGGCCTAAGAATAAAATACAGGTCATCACGGTGGATGTATTCAATTAGGAACTCCATAGTTGAAAATAATAATAAATGTACCATGCGTCATTTATAATAACATGATGCCCATAAAACTTTGGATGGCACACATTCACCACCACCCTGTTCTAGGTTCCTTGCTGCACCCATGCTGCCGCATGCCCCCCCCCCCCCCCCCCCCTGTCTGTTAATCGATGCAGTCTAAATTCTAGTAGAGACCTCCCTAGATTTGCTGTCTGTGTCTCTAAGGGCAAACGGGCCCCAGAAAATAGTGACTTGTCCTTGTCTAAACAATGGGCCTCTGAGGTGGCCAGTGACTTGTCTTTCTCCCCTGGCCTACATCGAGTTTGGTCCTTTATTCACAGGGGTGAGGCCTCTGGAAAGGGTGTCTAGCTGCTTGGTTTCCTAGGCGCTGCTGTGCCCAGACCAAGCTACACTTGGGATAGGTCGCAGAGCAAATGGTGACAGTTTAGCTTTCTGTGTTTCCCACCCCTAATAGATTCTTATAACGTTCTTAGAGAGCTCTAGAACACTAAAGAGAAGGCTCTAGAACACTCAAGAGGGCTCTAGAACACCCAAGAGCTAGGCCCTTGAATGATCTTAAGGGAAACGTTAAACTCCCCCCCCCCCCCCCCCCCCCCCACACACACACACACTTGACAAGCAACGATCTTTGCTTCAGAGGTGTGTTATGTAACGCACAAGGCCCAGAGCGGGGCTGAACGTGGGCCCGCTGGTTACAGCTGGGCTTATTGCTCTGCCACCTTTGAACGTTCGATCACTGACCCCTTTGTCCGGAGTCCAGACCGATTTCAGAATCCTCTCTCTACTAACACCCCCCCCCCCCCCCCCCCCCCCCCCCTCCTCCTGTTTTAGGAAGTCCTGTGGTGTGGGTGAGACTGGTTTCACACACTATTTAAAGGAACTCTGCCAGGCAGTACCATGACACCCAGTACATCTCGAAAGGACTCACATGTAAGGAGGATGTGAAATCCCTGTATTTGTTTAAAAAAAGAAAATAAAGTCACGGTAAAGATTTACCTTAAAAAGCACAACGAAGGTCGTACTTAGTCATTTTCTGTTCATCCAGCATGGGGTTACTGTTGCTTGTTTTTACACAGGGCGTGGCAGCACGGTGGTATGTGAACTATGATATTGGTTAGAGTCGATGGCACATTCGGTTGATGTTCGGAGCAGGGATTCAATCAGCAACTCTGCTTCTGTGTCTCTGTTGTCTCAGTATAACGCCATGCACAGTCAAGATTGCTGGCACAGTTTCATGTTTCATTTAATTAGAATGAAATCAATTCAAGCAATGCGTTGAAATTGTATTACGTTCAACGGAGGTTGAATGGCCTCCAATTACAGTGGATTATTCTCAAATCCAGCAAGCCTAAATGGTTCCACACAGCTCCCAGTGATGGTATGCTGATGTTTTAGCGAGTTTAGCAAAAGGGAGTTCTTTTATCTGTAAATTGCTGGATGAGAGTAATGCAATCGTGCGTCGGTGAGGTCTATAGAGCCACTCCCCACACACACACACACACACACGCACACACACGTTAGGGCGCTGAGTGCAGAAGGGCAGCGTAAAGGGGGACAGTATGATGGGAACTCAAGGTCTGTGTTATTAGTGGTAGTCATAACAGACGTTGTCGTGCGGACGTGCACGTGAGTTGAAAAACAGAACGTGAACTTTCACCTGTGTCTGACACGACCAGTGCACGGCTCTCACCAGCAGCCTCCTCACCACTACCCCTAACCCTAACCCTAACCCTAAACCTAACCCCTAACCCTCACCCTCACCCTCACCCTACCCCTAACCCTACCCCACCCCTAACCCTACCCCTACCCCTAACCCTACCCCAAACCCTACCCCTACCCCTAACCCTACCCCTAACCCTACCCCTACCCCTAACCCTACCCCTAACCCTACCCCTACCCCTACCCCAAACCCTACCCCTACCCCTACCCCTAA
>CM030190.1:1834010-1841510 GCA_017639675.1 Aplochiton taeniatus
TATAGGATCAACTCATGAGAATATAACATGAACCACACAAATACAGTGCATGCACATTCCACTCGGGTATGAACAAAGACAGCTATATTCTGAGTAGGCCAGATTCCTCACCCAAAGAAACAACTACTAAATAATCTCACAGCCCCTCCTTAGCAGACCAAAGACTATGTGTAAATGTGTTGGTGGTGTTTAAGAAGGAGAGACCAGACTGTAAATGTTTTGGTGGTGTTTTGGGGGCAGAGAGGAGAGACCAGACTTTGTAAATGTGTTGGTGTGGTGTGGGGGGGGGGGGGGCCAGGTCGGCCGGTAATCTCTGGAGCGAGGCCCAGTTCCAGTCCATTCTCTGAACATGTGTTTCTGTTTAGTAATGAGTCTGGGGAAACACTGCCAGGGAGCGAGAGATGAACGCACTCAGGGACCTCTGTAAACAGAGGAAGACCAAAAAGGCACTTGTTCCCCTCTCTCTCTCTCTCTCTCTCTCTCTCTCTCTCTCTCTCTCTCTCTCTCTCTCTCTCTCTCTCTCTCTCTCTCTCTCTCTCTCTCTCTCTCTCCCTCCCTCCCTCGCTCTCGCTCTCGCTCTCTCTCTCTCTGTCTCTCTCTGTCTTTCATTCTCTCTCTCTTTCTTTCTTCCCCCTCTTGTCTCTTTCCGTTTCATCAATGGAATGGCTAATGGATATTTTTGGTGGCCTACATTTGAAATACAGAGCGCGACCATGGTCTAGTTGCACAGATCAAACACACACACACACACACACACACACACACACACACTGCTTCCCCTGACCCTCGGAATGCCGTAAATCTCTGGTCAGCCCTGGAAATGAGAATGTGTCCCCCTTAAACCTCCCAGCAGCCAGACGGGAACAAAGGTAGAGAATGTTCTAGACCCTTAGCAGAACCAGATGCCTGGTCACACACACGCACACGCACGCACACGCACACACACACACAGATCTGGGGTAAATGGAGCTAAGGACTGGGCAACAATAATCCACAGTCTGCTTTTCATACTCTTTCTCTTTCTATTTCATCTATCTCTCCTTGTGTTCTTTTTAATATCCCTCCGTTTCCCAGGCTGTCTGTCTTAGGGTTAGGGTTTTCTTTCTTTCGTTCGAACTAACTTTCTTCTTTCTTTCTTTCTTTCTTTCTTTCTTTCTTTCTTTCTTTCTTTCTTTCTTTCTTTCTTTCTTTCTTTCTTTCTTTCCCTATCCATCCCTCAGGCTGTCTGTTTTAGGGCCTTTCTGCTGCCTCTTCATTTTGTCCTCTCTTTCTCGTTATTTTCCATACCTTCTCCTTGTTCCCAGGACGATAGACGACGCACACTCACTCAGACAGGATTACGCTGGTCTCCTTAGTAGATCCTCTTGGAATAGCACTGCCAGTACTTCGGTTTAACGTACCTTAACCATGCATGTTAGGGTGAAGCCTTGACAAGAGTGTCTCTGTGTCTCTGTGTGTCTGTCTGTGTGTCTGTGTGTGTGTGTGTGTGTGTGTGTGTGTGTGTGTGTGTCTGGTCAGGGGGCCAAGGTTGCCTACCTGATCCTCTCTGAGGCGATGGGGTTGTGGGTGCATTAAGAGATTGCAGAGGGGTGGCCTTACAGACGCTCACATGGCTTTCCCTCTGGGCTCTGGGGCCAGTGTGTGTATGCTTCCCTGGAAACCTCAGAGTTTTAACCTGTGTGTGTGTGTGTGTGTGTGTGTGTGTGTGTGTGTGTGTGTGTGTGTGTGTGTGTGTGTGTGTGTGTGTGTGTGTGTACGGGAAAGTGGGAGTTTAATCTTCCCCTACCTGTCTCCCTCTGTGTCTCTCTGTCTCTGTGTCTCTCTCTGTCTCTGTCTCTGTCTGTGTCTCTCTGTCTCCCTCTGTGTCTGTCTCTCTCTGTGGCTCTCTCTGTCTTTGTCTCTGTCTCCCTCCCTCTGTCTCTCTCTGTCTCTCTGTGTCTCTCTGTGTCTTTGTCTCTGTCTCCCTCTGTCTCTCTGTCTCTCTCTGTCTCTGTGTGTCTCTCTGTGTGTCTCTCTCTGTCTGTGTCTCCCTCCCTCTGTCTCTCTGTGTCTCTCTGTGTCTCTGTGTCTTTGTCTCTGTCTCCCTCTGTCTCTCTGTGTCTCTCTCTGTCTTTGTCTCCCTCCCTCTGTCTCTATGGTCTCTGTCTCTATGGTCTCTGTCTCTATGGACTCTGTCTCTATGGTCTCTGTCTCTATGGTCTCTGTCTCTATGGACTCTGTCTCTATGGACTCTGTCTGTGTCTCCCTCCCTCTGTCTCTATGGTCTCTGTCTCTATGGACTCTGTCTCTGTCTCTATGGTCTCTGTCTCTATGGTCTCTGTCTCTATGGTCTCTGTCAATTACATTAAATTATTAAATTATAATTGTATTAAATCCCAATTACATTTAGCATAGCACATAATGTCAGATAGTATGGACATTGGGGTAACTTATTATTTCAAAATTGTATGTTTGTTTATTGAACTGTCCTTGAATGCAATTTTTCAAATGTAATTTCAGAAATGATAATAAAACTGCGTCAAGATGAAAACAACCGTGCGTGTTTCTTATTCGCTCTCCAGCGATCGACCGGCCACTTGTTCGATGGTCCGTGTTTGGTAACGTTACTGGAGCCGTCCTGTCACCCTGAGTCACCCTGAGTCACCCTGAGTCACCCTGAGTCACCCTGAGTCACCCTGAGTCACCCTGAGTCACCCTGAGTCACCCTGAGACACCCTGAGTCACCCTGAGTCACCCTGAGTCACCCTGAGTCACCCTGAGTCACCCTGAGTCACACTGCAGGAGGGAGCACACTCCTCCTGGCTGTGCCCTAGGTCATCCAGAGTGAGCTGCCGTGGTCAACCGCACCATCAAATCAAATCAAATGTATTTGTAGAGCACGTTTCATATTGAAGGAGTATAGGTACGCACACATCACTTAGGTGCTAGGTTCCTAGAAGGTAGATATCAATGCATAAAAATTAAAAATGGCACACTGACTCAAAGCCATCTACATTTATTAACTAACAACGGTACGTATACATAGGCAATTCAATGTGCTTTACACAAGGCAAGCAGAACATCCAAGGATGGAATATAAATAATATAAAGTTGTAGTATTTAAAATATAAATATAAAAAAATGCATTAAAACATTTAATAAATACAATTTGGCAAGAAGGAACAATTCAGCAAAATGCAACCAAGAACATGTACTTTTTTCAATCTGGGTTTAAAAGTGGTCAGCCTTGGAGTGAGTGTCAGATCTTCTGGAAGGTGCTTCCAGCTATTTGTTGCTTAGTAGCTAAACACTGCTTCCCCTTTTCTAGTTTGAACTCTGGGAACGGTTAAGAGACCTGTTCCAGATGGCCTGAGAGGTCTGGAATGTTCATACTGTATTAGCATGTCAGTAATGTATTTTTGGACCAAAATTATTAAATGACTTCTAGGTGAGCAACAGTATTTTAAAATAAATTATCTGACACACAGGGAGCCAGTGTAGTGATCTGATAATTGGTTTACTATGTAGAGAATGGTCTGCTATCAGTCTAAAAGATTAGAGTTTGTAAGATGGACACAGTGGTATGTGGTTAGTAAATGAGATTAGAGTTTGTAAGATGGACACAGGGGTTGGTTAGTGTATGAGATTAGAGTTTGTAAGATGGACATAGTGGTATGTGGTTAGTATATGAGATTAGAGTTTGTAGGATGACAGTGTGATCCATGTTGTGGACTAGAAGGGGAAACATGACAGATAATCTCATTAAAGGTTTAACCCTTTACTAAATGTGCCTGTGACTTTGAACCTGAGGCTCCAGTCAGCTGAAAGGGTTAATCAGGATAAGACAGGCAAAGAAAAGAGAAACGTCTGCTGATTCCTAATCAATTACACCCATCATCTCCCAGTCTAGACAACATGACACCCATAGGAATGTGTACATGAAGTAAGTCCATAGATCTATCACACATAGAGTGGTCATTATGAAATTATAGCTCAAAATCCATAGATCTATCACACATAGAGTGGTCATTATGAAATTATAGCTCAAAGTCTATAGATCTATCACACATAGGGGGTTATTATGAAACTATAGCTCAAAGTCTATAGATCTATCACACCTAGAATGGTCATTATGAAACTATAGGTCAAAGTCTATAGATCTATCACACCTAGAGTGGTCATTATGAAATTATAGCTTAAAGTCCATAGATCTATCACACATAGAGGGGTCATTGTGAAATACTCATTTCTACAGTATGCACTGTATCTTCAAACTCTGTGGCATGCCACAACATTCAATGGGTTTCTAAGCCTGCTCATAACGCAAGTTTTGTACTGTTTTTACACTGGTGGGGAATTTTCTATTTAGTGGAATTACTCTTAAGAAATATTGGTCAATGATTTGATTTGATTTGTATTTGTTTTACCACATTTGACTCGTAACAATTTTTTTAATGCCACTGATTTTTAAGTTATTTGTTCTTGTTTTAATGTTTCACATGTAAAGCACTTTGAGCTGCATTTAATGTATGAAAGGTGCTATGCAAATAAAGTGAATGTTATTATAAGAAGACAGAGCATACTAATGCTAAATATGTACCACATAATGAGAGTTGATTTTAGCCCAAGTTTGAAATTGTTTCTTGTCTTTGAGTTAACACACAATGTTGTCCATTAAGCATAGAGACAGCAATAAGTGAACCAAGTAACTAAATACACCCTGGTCAGGGACACTAGCAAGAACACAGAAGGTGTGACATTGTTTTTCTGCAAACCCAACAAGTGTTGTTCATTGAATTGAAACGAGCAAATAAGTGTGATGTCCGCGTCAAAGTGGCCCACATGAAACGTTAGGAAAGCTAAGCTATGTGTTCTGGAATGGCATCCTTCTCACACACACACTCACACACACACACACACACACAGCATGGCACACTTCCATTTCCACTTATAATATGGGCCGGTACAAGCTGATATCACAGGTCAAAGGTCACCAACCCTAATAAGTGAGCTGGCATGAAGGTCAACGACGTCTCATAACGTGTAAAGCCAAGTCGACAGTCTGACCTGTCGTTAGTTTGTTACGGCAAACACATTTATATTCTCCCCTCATGGGAGACAAAAGAAGGGAAGGAAAACAGAGGGATGGACAGAATCACCAGAGGATGGATAGAACGGAGAGACAGAGAAAGGAGGATAGACAGAATCACCAGAGGAAAGATAGAGGAACAGAGAGACAGAGAGAAAATTAAGAGGGGAGGCAGGGGAGGCTGTGTTTAAGCTAAAGCTAAATGTCCAATTCCCCCCGGGAGAGAGCCCTGCTTCCATGTTACGGTCTCCTCCATGCCTCTACACTGCAGCCAGCAGCACACGCTGTCCGAAATGGACGCCGGTCTACAGTGACACGCTGGGAAGGCCAAGAGAGAGGGAGATGTTGAGGGGAGGGGAAGTTAGAGTGGGAGGGAGGAGAATTGAACAAATGGGCACATTTATATATCCAGCGCACGTGCAGTTAATCCTGTGTGTGGGTGTGTGTGTGTGTGGGCGTGTGTGTGTGTGTGTGTGTGTGAGAAAGAGAGAGAGTGTTCCTATAGTCAGGCTTTTCTAAAGGAATTATGCAACAAAGATTAATCGGAGAGGAAGAGCACAAATGTAATAGGAGTCACCTTTGATAATCACACACACACACAAACACACACACACACACACACACACACACACACACACACACACACACACACACACACACACACACATACACGTACACAGAGCATTAGTTACAGGGAAGTCCACTAAGCCATGGCTGAGAGCCGCCCACTCATATTCTATCTCTGGGTTGTAGTGGGCTGTTGAAGTGGCCGGCTTAGCCAACATATAAATAGCTGGCTTGTACCTTAAGACGGTTTGGTCTGGTGTAAGGCCACAGTGAGTTCAATGTAATCCAGACATCCTAATCCAAGAGAAGAGAGATAAGGAGAGAGAGAGAGAGAGAGAGAGAGAGAGAGAGAGAGAGAGAGAGAGAGAGAGAGAGAGAGAGAGAGAGAGAGAGAGAGAGAGAGAGAACCTGTACAAGAGGAAATTATATTTTAGATAACTACGGAGAACAATACAGTAAATCATATGTATGTATGTATAATGAGTGGCTTTAGACAGGGTGTCAATTACTACATACAGTAAGTGACTTCATTGATCAATCCGAAAATTATAATATAAGTGAGGTTATGGAACAACAGAGTCCGTTGTAATACAGTTGCAGTTTATTGAGATAAAAGAGAAATCCTACGTCTAGTCCTTGAGACAGCACAGCTGGCCTGTTACAGCCTGGCCTGACCATACAGTGTGTGTGTATGTGTTTTTGGTGTGTGTGTACGGATTCAGCAACTCAGTGAGCATCACGCATACTTGAGGAAATTGTCAATAGCTAGCTGGTGTATATAGAGATCCAGTGATGTCCATTCCAACAGCACCACAGCCCTGTAGGACCCAGCATCTCTCTCTGATCCCCCCACACACACACAGTCCCACCTCCCTAAACACAGTCCCACCTCCCTGAACACAGTCCCATCTCCCTGAACACAGTCCCACCTCCCTGAACACAGTCCCACCTCCCTGAACACAGTCCCATCTCCCTGAACACAGTCCCACCTCCCTGAACACAGTCCCATCTCCCTGAACACAGTCCCACCTCTCTGAACACAGTCCCCATCTCTGGTATTTGTACTGTAGTCCTTTACTGTTTTGTATTTGTACTGTAGTACTTTACTGTTTAGTATTTGTACTGTAGTACTTTACTGTTTGGTGTTTGTACTGTAGTACTTTACTGTTTGGTACTTGTACTGTAGTACTTTACTGTTTGGTATTTGTACTGTAGTACTTTACTGTTTGGTATTTGTACTGTAGTGCTGTACTGTTTGGTATTTGTACTGTAGTACTGTAGTGCACAGCATCAACTAAGAGCTATAGCGTGAATAGAAAACTACGACGGCCTCAGGAGTAATCCACCTAGCAGCAGGACTGCAGGTATTATTGTGGTCTGGTACTTTCTGGTAATCACTATTTTATCACTGCCTCTCATTGATGCTCAACTTGCTGTCCAGGTTATTTTTCGGAGCTCCCACTTGGTGATAGATGGAGGTGTGTTTAGGAGGCCGTCTGATTGAAAGGTATTGAGGTCAGACAGGGTAGGCTGCGTTCCCCCCGTCTAATCCTCTGACCTGGTACGACCCACTGATCAGGGCTTTGGGGGGGGGGGGGGGGGGGGGGGGGGGGAGAACATTCAGGTCCATTCCGGTAGTCTCTCCCCTGTCAATCAACACTCAATATCCTCATAATGACTTCCTCCTGGCACATCCTCTCCATCGGTTTGACTGAGCAGGTCAGCACCATGTTAGCACACTGTGGTGTGGGCGGAGGAGTGGTTCACTAGCCATCCTTTAATATAACTCTGTGTGTGTGTGTGTGTGTGTGTGTGTGTGTGTGTGTGTGTGTGTGTTTTCTGTACGTGTATGTTTATACGTGTGT
>CM030190.1:1846510-1856510 GCA_017639675.1 Aplochiton taeniatus
TGGATTCTCCATGGAGTCATGCCCAAACGTAAACAGTCGAGGCTGAATGCTATTACAATCAGTCCACGAGCCATTGAATTGTCCTGAATTGAATTGTCCTGAATTGATTTGTCCTGAATTGATTTGTCCTGGCCAAGCCGTTCAAAAGGAAGTAGTTAACTTGTTTAACGTGAAACTGAAAGGGCCATCTTCCACATCAGAGAGAAAATTGTTTGCATGTATTATTTGGTTTTATTTTCAAATATACTAAAAGGAATTTACAGTTATATTTATATTTTATATTTGGATTTGTGGATATTACATTTTGCTAAGAGCATGATTATAGGTAGATATTAGCCTATAATATTATTTGATTTTATTGCCAATACTTTTATTGAAACCAAACCAAAGATTATTTTGGCATGATGTGAAATGAGTCAATATTATCAATAATATTATAACAATATTATCAATGGCAAATCTGTATAAGTCAGATTTCTCCGCATCCCCACGGCTTACATTTTTTTTATTGTTTATTTTTTTAAGGTGACATTCCACTTCCGCACCCAGCTGTGTGACGATGAGCGTACGGTGATAGACGACAGTAAGAAAGTGGGCGTGCCCATGGAGGTGGTCGTGGGCAATATGTTTAAACTGGACATTTGGGAGACGCTGCTGAAGTCCATGAGGATCGGAGAGGTGGCCGAGTTCTGGTGTGATGTCATTGTAAGTTCAGGAATACCGTGACACGTCGCTACCTACGCTCTTGGTTTGAAAGGATTTGACACAAGCGCTGTTGATTGATGGTCACTTGTGTTGCACTTTTATTAAGAGGGAAAACATGCTCTGAGATTTATTTTATTTTAATGTTATATATTTTTTATTTAAAAGTATTTGAACCACGCAAAATAATGCTCCAGCCATGAAACTCCCACAATCAAATTGTACTTAATGCCTGAAATACACTCCATACAGCCTCTACTCTTCAGGTATACTATTAACAGGGCAAACTTTATTAATTATACTTAAATATATTTTACATTGTTTAGTGTTAACAGTATGCTCTTATCAATACCATTTGCTGTTTTCAAATCAAGCAGGCAGTTGTTATCATAAGCATTATGGATGCAGCCTGTCTGCCCGCATACATGAGTTTTTTTTTAGTGCAGTGACAGATGGAGCGCTTACAGACAGACGTTAATCTGCAGGAGGGTCACCTTACTTTATTCGTTTATGATTACCGCGTTGACTCACCGTGGCTGCCGCAGCCCCGCACAGATTAGCTTAGAAGGGGGCTAGACTTATTAATTTAAAGGCAAGATGTACGTCGCTTGCTATTCAGAGACAGTACAGACAGTGGATAGGATGATAAAGTGTGTTCACTAGCCAGTAGAGGGACAGGCACGCAGAATACTTGGTTGTAAAGCCGAATGAATGGAACGAATGTGCATGGGCCAGAAGACCTTTGAATGTTTATTCACCGGTTTAAAAAAAAAAAAAAAAAAAAAACGAGCCATATTGTTTGGCTTTTGAAATGCATGGGATAACAGCATAAATGGGCTTTGGGCTTGAAATGTTGTTTTTACTATAGTGAGTCAAAATATGTCACAAAAATAGTAAATTTGAAAATTACTGCCTTAAATTATGGAATCAGAATAAGTGCCTTCTCTTATACATAATGATTAAGTATACTATAAGTAATATTACTAATATTTCCTCCACTAAAATGGCTGGCCCCAGCACACAGGTATTTACCCCATCGTGGCGAAGAGCATGCGGCGCATCGCCGAGGGGAAAGACCCCGTAGACTGGCACATCCACACGTGCGGCATGGCCAACATGTTTGCGTACTCCACGCTGGGTTACGACGACCTGGACGAGCTGCAGAAGGAGCCGAAGCCGCTCTACTTCGTGATAGAGCTGGTTAAGGTAATACAGTGTGCAAACACAAGAAGGCGCAATTTCGGTCCCACATATGACATGCATGCTGTCTGACTGAGCTGCAAAATGTGCGGTCACAGCAGACATGGTGTACTACAGTAAAAACACACACACACACACACACACACACACACACACACACACACACACACACACACACACACACACACACACGATATGCCTATCGTATTGCAAACAGGAGTGTGTGTGTGTTTTGTGTGTTTGACAGGTCCAGCAGCCTAGTGAATACGAGAGGGAGTCGTGGGCGCTGAGTGACGAGGAGAGGATGAAAGTTGTGCCCGTGCTCCACGGTCAGGGTAATAGCCTGTTCAAAAAGAGCCGCTACGACGAGGCAATGCAGAAATACAAAGAGGGCATTGTCTGCGTCAAGAACGTTCAGTGCAAGGTAGAGCGACAACAACCTTAATTTATGCATTTTGGGGCCAATAAATTACGCTTGATTTAATAGATTCAAGGTTTTAAAAGTTGTACACTAGAGAGGCAGTCAATGGAGAAAATGACATTCGGAACACACAGTTTACGTTGTTACCATGAGAGGCGGCATTTTGGCTTCAAATCATTGACTGTACGGTGTCTGTAAGTTTGTGTTGTGTGAAACATGAACGTTATGTTTAAGCAAGTTGAAATAGTTTCCTTTCTTAGTTTAGTGACTATGTTCGGAGGGTTTTAACGTCTGTGTTTGGGTTTGATCTGGGACCTGTAATGAGGATAATTGCATGTATACCGCTGCTGAGTTGCTGCTAAGTTGTTGTATTTATGGCTGAGCTGACCGGACTCTGGTCCAGTACATTTCATTGTATTGTTGACGGTGTTTCAGCCTACATATGACTAATGAAACTAAAACTTGAACTGAACTGAATATAGTCAGTCCCAGCTCTCACTGCGGCGGGTGCGTGCCTTACCGTCCCTTACAGGAGAAGGCATGGGAGACTCCGTGGCTGAAGCTGGAGAAGATGGCCAACACGCTGACCCTTAACGTCTGCCAGTGTCTGCTTCGTCTGGAGGAGTACTATGAGGTCATTGAGCATACCAGTGACATCATCAACCAGCACCCAGGTATACTGTAGTTTACATTTTAAATATGTAGTCCCACCCATGAAAGGAAACATCGAAAGTTCTGCCTTTTGGTTTTCAGAACCCGCATTAATCCTGTTAGTAATGTGATGTTGGTTGTCAGGGAAACAAGCTTTGACACAGTTCTGTTCTCTGGAAACATTAGTGACCACTCCAGTGCTTTAAAAGCTGCATAGGAAAAGAATACATAGGGGAAGAGTAACATACAATTTCTACTATTTCATCTTATTCCAGTGCTTTGAAAAAAAGCAGTCAAGAAAGTGTGTACTCCAAATAAGCATATTATATATAATATAATATTATATTTGAATATATTCGATTACATATTATTAAATGTTATATATTATACATATGTATTATATATAATAACCTGTACATGTAGCCTATATATGTTGAAGTCTGTCATAGACTGAAACTCCATGTTTGGTGAATGAAGGAACAGCCAAAGCCTTCTTCCTTCGGGCCAAGGCCCACGCCGAGGTGTGGAACGAGCGGGAGGCCCGGGAGGACTACACCCGAGTGCTGGACCTGGCGCCCGGCATGAAGAAGGCCGTTAGGAAAGACCTGGTCCGCCTCAACCTACGCATGGAAGAGAAGAACGAGGAGGACAAAGCCAAGTACAAAGACATGTTCTGAGACGGACGGAGAGAGAAAAGAGTACAGAGGCGTGTTCTGAGACGCACGGAGAGAGAGACTTTATAGACTATGCAGTTTGAATTACTATAAGACACAGACATAGTCTGGGTGATTGTTTTATAAAAGGGGCATGGAGGGGAAGGAGTGGTTAGTGACAGAGGAAGAAAGATGAAGGAGGGAGACCTGATTTGACTGTGAATTGGTACCCTGTACTGGAGAGTGTATCAAATATAGCACCTTCCGTTCACCTTCAACATTTAAACAACAGCATTTTCTTGAAGCAAATTATCTTGCTTTCTAATGTGTAATGAGTAAAAAATAATAAAATCCGCCTACATTTGTTTTGTAAGACATGTATATGAAAGGTTTAAATATGTAAAGGTTTGAAAGGTATGCGTTCTTGACTAATATTTATATGGGGGTTATTGGCCTGTAAAAGTTGGAAGAGCCTTGCTGTACGATCTTTTTCCGGCTTCTTGGTCAATTACACTGCTTTTCCACAAGGTGATGCTCTACTCACAACAAATCCAACCGCTGCTGCTACCGTGGGGTGATATATTCATCAATACTTTGTTAGGTTGGCGGTCTCTCTGTGGGTAAGTACGCGTAGTTTGATCCTGCATGGCAGGGAAGGGAGAGGGAGAGAGAGAAAGCGCGGTCAAATATGGTGAATATAGAGATAACAGATGGAAGAAAAGCGGAAAAATAAAATCAAAGCGCTGGGGAGGATAGTGAAAGAGAGGGAAATGAAGACAGAGAGAGAGAGAGAGAGAGAGAGAGAGAGAGAGAGAAAGATGATGGGGGAAAGAGATAGTGCCCCAGGGCTTTGGGAAACACCTGACAGCATACTGCAGAGACGCTGTGCGTGTGCGTGCCTGTGTGTGTGCGTGCGTGCGTGCGTGTGTGCGTGTGTGTGTGTGTGTGTGTGTGTGTGTGTGTGTGTGTGTGTGTGTGTGAGAGAGAGTGTGTTGGACTGTATCAAATGCAGCATGGTATCTCACTTTCCTTGCCAGGGAATCTCCATAAGTCTAATGACCTTATTTACCATCTATTGCAGCTTGTACTATGAGAAAATACCACAAAACGGCTGTCAACTGACTCAAAAGCTAAGCTTTTATATTGATGAATTATAACAACAGAAAATTATCCACATAAAATTATACAGTATTAAATTGTTTTTAGAAAGTTTAAGAGATGATCTGCAGCGCTGATTGACAAGCTGGCATGGTGTCAATCTTGCGTTAAGTCCCGTATGAAATATAAACCTACCGATGAGAGTTAATTTACACTTAGGGAGCCCGTCAAGACCAGAGGTACATAAAGCTCTACTGGGCCACAGACCCCCTATCGGTTGTGCACGGTCCGGACAGTAATTTGCGCGTCGCCCTGTGCGAACTGGGACCTCAAGGTGCGCGCCTCAGGTTGTATTTTGGGTCAAAGTGTGTTGCTTGGCCATTGAGTATTTGAGGGAATTGGGGGTATTGTGGGTTATTATGAATCTAAATTAATCCACTGACAAATATGGGAGCCTGTTAAAACTCGAAAGTGAGATTTCACTGAGGCACACAACAGTGAAGGGGTAAGCAACGCAAATGGTAAGACACCGAAGACATAATAGCAATTGTCTGAAAGGCAAGTCCAATTTGGGATAAGACTGCAAAATACAGACAATTAATATTCCTGTATCCCGCCCTTTTATTCCATAGCCAGCTCCATTGATGGTGATGCTGGAGGAGGTTGAGAGGGAGGAGGAGGAGGAAGGAGGGGAGACTATATTGATGGGATGCGAGGGGGCGTCGCACTGCCCGGCTACAACTTTAACCAGTCGCTCCTTTTCTGCTGCAGCGTGTAAAACAGCCGTGAGCAACTGCCCGTTGCGGAACACACAAACAGGAAAAGCATACATTAACTTTCTTTATTTGGAGAGTACAGCATATAAAGCAAAAATTATCGTAATTAAAAAAAAAACCTTAAATTCCTGACCTATGTGGTTTCATGAGAGAAAAGCAAGTCGTTAACCTCAGCGAAATACAACACTGGTGATAATGGTGCAACGCGGTGGGAGAGGCAGTAGACAATCCGGTCCATGAGTGATCTGTTCCTTCTTGGTCTTCATTGTTGAAGAGAGAGCGCGTGCACATTTCTGAAGATATCACTTTCTAAAAATCTGCGGATCTGATGCGAAGACATTATTTTTGATTCAAGAGGAAGAATTATGAGACAACCGAATGGGAAAATACAGCTCTTATTTTCCCCCATGTTTCTTTCATAGCCGATGGAGTTGATCGATTACGCCTTAGAAATTTTCTGAATAAGCCAATCTAAAAACGGATAAAGTAGCCAATTTGGAAGAAAAAAAATAGCAAATCGGGAAATAAAAAAATTGATTAGTCTTTCAAATAAAGTCAAATTATGACTTTGATTCTCCACTTAATCTCTAATTAACTACTTAAGATACTTGATTCATTGCTTCGCCAAATATTGCATTTTAGTTTAGGAAATGGCTGTTAATACAGATGCAGCGTTTGAGAAGTCTAAATTGGGCGAGAGCGGCGTTGCGCCAGTTGCGGAATCCCAGGAGACCGAAAAACTTCTGGCGGTGACCACCGCGCCCGGTGGCAACGGGATGAAGACGTCAGGATCCTTCACCCTGAACGTGGACAGCGACAAGAACATGGATGTTGACCATAACGGCCACAGTGTGCCCCTGAGCTCGAGCTCGATGGGGCACCTCGGGGCTCCACCCCTCTCCCCGTCCCGAGTCAGTTTGAGCCGCACCTCTTCAACCGGGAATGCCGGGGTTCACGAAACGCCAAAGCCCAAAGACTATCTGATCCTAGTCATCCTCTCCTGTTTCTGTCCCGTGTGGCCCGTCAGCATTGTTGCGCTGGTTTATTCAATTATGGTAAGTGGATTTGTGGATTGATATGGGACCCCAAACAATTGCTTCATTGTTTTAGATCACGATCGGTATACCACACTCTTGACTAGATATTATTTTCAAAAAAATGAATGGCAAGGATTGGAGAGTAAATATACACATATTAGCCCTTTTAACTTTAGGAATTTGCATTTGAATTTGCATTTCGGCCTAATGTAAAAACAAGGTGATTATACATCTGTAGGCGGCAAAAGTACAAGAGTTAAAGGTTTTCATCGCTTCCACATTGGTTGTAACTGTAGTTAAAGGTTTCTTTAGTTTAAGTCTAATATTGCAGTAGAAGGGTCCTGTAGAGTGCCATCTCGCGATATTAAAAATAAGAAAGTGATTGGCTTATCTCTTTACCTGCCCGTAATAATGTGCACGCGTGCAATTCCACCTACTTTATAGGTATGCGTTTCATATGAGCATTTATTTGCAGCAGTTAGAAATCGTAATGCAAGGAATCTAAACCAATTGGTTTTTAAAAAATACGCACGTGTTTCCCAGACATTGCTGATGGAACAACAGTGGCAAGATCACTAAAACAGACTAAGGGTTTACTTTTCTATTGTAATGGATCTAGGTAAACAATCACCACGATCTGTTGAACGTACGCAGTTTGGTAAGCTGATACCAATGCTGCGTTTTTACGCAACGTGATAAATTGTTGCCGAGGGTGCAAAACAAAATCTCATTTGATACCCCATCAAGGAACGACGCCATACCGCTGAAGGGGGTAGTAGGCCTACAGCAAAATTAATTACTTCGGTTTGTGACAACATTGAAAAGCAAGAATATGTTCAGTCAAAACATGAATTGTTAGTATTAGCATATATTTGTCACACAATAGTTTGCATTAAAATAATATCGTTTCCTGATTCTCTCACCCTTTTCTGTTTGCTAAGTGATCTGTGAATATGGTAAATAAATGCAGAAGCCATCAGTGTCACTTTTATAACCCGCTAAAGGTAATTTGAAACCAAGTAGACCGAGATAATTGTTCCATGAAGGGAAGGTGTTTGTTTGTATCACATTGAGATGCTGTTTGCTGAAATGGGGTTCTGAAAGTCATTGTGTTTTTTAAAGCTTAATCTCTTAGAAAGCCTGCAGTATTTTTGTCAATGGGAGTGCTGATAGTTGAATTGGTGGAGTGTATTTCATTGATAGAAGCTCTAAATCATTTTGGGGCGTCTTGTGCACCGCAACCAATCTGTTACTGGGCTAAGCAACCAGTATAGTGCATGCTGTTGTATAGATACATAAATACCATGTCCCAGGGAAATTGGTTGGAGACTTGGCTGCAGTCATACTGGAACTGCTTGGCTAGAACAGCAATTCAAAGATGGCCACTAACTGGCCACTAGTAATTAAGATCTACAAATATGGCCCTGGAGGGCCCATAATGTACTGAAAGAGAAAGACCAATATATATATATTTGAATTCATTTGGCCAGAACTTAATCTAAGCTCAAAAGTCCCTGCATAAGAAAGATCATTTAATTTTATGTTTATCACTACGTTTGATTGAATCCTTGCTTAGAAATGTTTCTCTTATAATGAAATGAAAAGATACGTAGTGTCTTCAGGTCTCAACAATCAAGTTGTGACTTGTTTCTTAGTTGTTGAGTCTTGCACCACATTGATAATCTCTCTTAGCTTTACTCATTGTATATGTTAACCATCTCAGTGCCAGCTTACAGGAAAACACGACTCCTCTCTAGTTGGGAGTGTTAGGTTTCTCTACCCCTTCCTTCACTTAACATTTGTATTGTATTGGACTTCACTGCTTTTTGAAACAGTCCGGTGAAAAGGTGAAAAAAATGTGAACGTTTCATCACGAGCACTAGTGGTTTGAAAGCTGTGCGGTCCGAGTCTGAGAGCTCATGTAGAGAGTGATGTTCCCCTGAGTACATCTGAGCTCTTTGCAACACTCAGTGACCAAGTGGATCTCCGTTCACAGCTCTCTCTCTCTCTCTCTCTCTCTCTCTCTCTCTCTCTCTCTCTCTCTCTCTCTCTCTCTCTCTCTCTCTCTCTCTCTCTCTTTCCACATGCGAAGATAACAGAAAAACACAAATCAGGTAGATTTATAAGTGCATCCCTAGCCCAATCTCCGAGATCAGAGCGATGCAAGTGCCACATTAAACGCCAGGGTACAAATCAAGTGCAAATACAAATCACCCCCTTCTCGTTCTTTCTCTACCTCTTTTTGTCTCCTTCACTCTCCCTCTCTTTTTCACTCCTCCACTATTTCTCCCTCTCTCTTTCCTCCCCTCCACCCCGCTTTTTTGTCGCGTCTCCCTTGCTCTTTCCCTCTCTCCTTTCCACCATTTCTCTCTCCTCCTCTCTTTCTCTCCTCCCCACTCCTTATCGCTTCTTCTCTCTCTCTCTCTCACTCACTCACTCTCTCTCTCTCTCTCTCTCTCTCTCTCTCTCTCTCTCTCTCTCTCTCTCTCCTTCTCAGCACCTCCCTCTCCCCACTGCAGTCTGGCCTCAGCTCACTGCCCCTCTACTTGTACTCACTCTGGGGTAAAGAGCTCACAAGCTGGGAGCCGTCACTCAAATAGGAGGAAGAAAACATGAACCTAATTTTCTCAAGGCCAGATGTAAATCCCTCAGAGAAAGGTTTGAGCAGGACAGTGCATTGGCTACAGGAGAGGTAGAGTTACTACATGACAGGTCAAGATAAAACAAAAGGACTCTTCCGAAACAACAACAAAACAGTCCACCAATCAGACCAGAGAATGGTCCTACCATGTGCTAGGAGTGTGTGCTAGGGTAGTGAACTTACCTCAAGCTCAAACATCCTGTTATGGTAGTGAACTTACCTCAAGCTCAAAGATCCTGTTATGGTAGTGAACTTACCTCAAGCTCAAACATCCTGTTATGGTAGACAACTTACCTCAAGCTCAAACATCCTGTTATGGTAGACAACTTACCTCAAGCTCAAACATCTTGTTATGGTAGACAACTTACCTCAAGCTCAAACATCCTGTTATGGTAGTGAACTTACCTGAAGCTGAAACATCCTGTTATGGTAGTGAACTTACCTGAAGCTGAAACATCCTGTAGTGACACTGTAAAGGAAGACCCTTTAACAGATAGGCCTACAGCTAAAGTGTGATGATGCGTAATGCTAGACTGATTCTGAAATAGCCACCGTGCTGACATCACATGCTGGCGAAAAGGATATGTTGCTATTGATCATCCGGAGGGCCGACGAAGTAATTTGGTGAAACGGAACACTATTCTGTGGCTCTTAATACAAGCTGGTTGGCTGGCAAGGCTTCCGCACTGCTCTGAAAAAAATAACAATCTACAATAAGTTGAAAAATAATTCTCCAAGCAAAACATATCGATACACAGCATCCTGAACAACAAAGAAGTGTAGACGACTCAGTGGAGGCTTGTTAATGTCTGGGGGGACAC
>CM030190.1:1866510-1941510 GCA_017639675.1 Aplochiton taeniatus
GCATATGGGTCATCAAGTTGATTTGATTTGGGTGCAGGATGCTGGCAGGATGGTGGGAGGTTTAACACTCAATCTGGGGCAAGGGAGAGCTAGTTGTACATTTAGCCCCGGCCAGCCGTATTGAGGTGTACTAAGCCCCCACCCATGTCTTATTTCACATTAGTCTCCTTCCTGTTGTCCTGCTGTGGGAGGGGGCCTGACTATATGGAAACGCATGCCCCCCCTCCCACTCCACCCCGCCTCCAAATCTAGCCTAGCCCTTTTCAGTTCTCCTCTCAGCACCCAAATCGCGAATGCCCCCCACCCCCTCTCTCTCCCCTCGTTACCTCTCTCCAATTCTGCACCTAGATACGATAGGACTGGACTGTTATGATAAAGCATTACTTCACTGAATGTATTTTATAGTGACGACCCTATCCCTTTTACCTTGCTACAACAACACTACGAAATGTATTTGTATGAAGACATTATACTATATGCAATAGATAGGCATGTCATGGGTCAAACGCTATCGTTTTTGGTTTTGTCTGTGACGTCATCTGTTCTGACCTGTTTGTCTTATGAAACGTTGCCTGGCTCTGAGGCTGTGGGCAGCACCTATGTACTCACTGTCGCATGTCAGTTTGTCTGCATTGGAATTCGCCGTGTCACTACACTGATTGGCCTAAGAAAAGACAGAACTCCTCTATTGACACATTACACACGGTACACTGCAACCCTAATCAGGGAGACATAGATATTGTTATTGATTTTCTACCCCTCGTTTTATCGAACGTGTACTTACTGACATCTTCCAGCAGAAACAAGTGTCTAGATATATAATTCAGACCATTTGGTATGTCCGGGCTTGACACTGACGGCTTGCTAAGGGCTTATAGGTGTTGAAATGAACTTTAGAGAGCCAAGGAAAGATAGATAGCAGTTTACTACTGGGTCTTGACAAATTAAATAAAAGTTTGAAACTTTGACTTCTTGACACTTGACGGCTCTTACCAGACTACCATAAGAATTCCAATTCAAAGAACATTTTGATAGATTTGGCACAAAGATTGCATCTTAGACCAGATTTGCCCCCAAGTAATTATCGAAAGCACTTGATCATAAGTACTTTTTTGAACCCAAACCCTGCCCAAATTAAACTGTCTCAACAGCTGAATCCAAAGACCTTTTTTTTCTCTTTTCTTTTAAAGTGTCAAGAAGCAAATGAACACTGGAGTAAAATGGTTCGAGAACGTTCATTCCAAAAGCCCAGATGGTCAGGCATTCCTCCTGCTAGAACTAGCGGTTGGCGTGTCGTTTGGTACATTTCAAACTTTCACACTCAATACAATACATACTCGAAGAACTGAGATTCTGTCAAATACTTTAGGTACTGAGATTCTGTATTGTGTCAGTAAAGCGGTTCAACTCTTTCAACTCATGACTAATTTGAACGGTCGGATTTTTTCTTTGGATATGTATATGGCACTTTTTGCATCAATTTGTTATGTACATTTGGCATGAATAAATGTTACCACGCATGGTCCACGATCAGTTGTTGGGGTGATTGGTTCTGTGAGCTGTCAATCGAAAACATAAGCGTTCCGTTAGCTTCATAAGAATAAAATACTATACAACGTAACATGGTGGGAAACACAGTTATTAAACATCATGTTTAATCAAGTGTACTGTCCGCTTAAGCTGGACACCAGAGAAAAGAAAAAGTAAACTAATTATAACCCACACTTTACATTTTATCTTCACACACACACGTTAAATCCTAAACCAACTACAAACACACACACACGTTACATCTTAACTCACATACACATGATATATTCTAAACCAGCAACACACACACACACACACACACACACACACACACACACACACGTTAGATGTTAACTCACATACACATGATATATCCTAAACCAGCTACACACACACACACACACACACGTTAGATCTTAACTCGCATACACGATATATCCTAACCCAGCTACAAACACACACGGGTCTTAGATCCTAAGCCACACAGACACAGACACACACACACACACACATTTTAATTCTGAGCCCACACACACTTTCAGCTTCACGTTGATGGCAGCCACAGTAGTGAATAATACATGTTTCAGGATCTGGCACAAGCTCTGCTCGCAGAGGCTGCAGATGGTCCTCTGCCTGTGCAGTCACAGCACTGAGGCATGTTAAGCACACGCATGTCTGTTCGCTGTACAACATAGGTTTAAGACATTCCTTTTGCTTTGAAGAAACACAATAAAACACCATATTCTACCGTCCCGATTCTTTTATTTATCGAAGTTATTGTAAGGAGTAGACTCACAGAGAGGTGCTGTAACGTCCAAAAGATGATCTCTTCTGCTTACTCTTTATAGCTCCTTCCAGAGTAAGGATCGTGAACCTGCCATTTGAACTCAGTCGGATGACTTGTTTTAATGTAGGGAGGAGAAACCATGTTAGGTGTTAGCTTTGCTTGTATCAGCTAGCAGAAACCGTGTGATTTCCTTCCCGTATAGAGCTATCCAAGACGAAACTTGATTAAATTCAGAATACAATAGTAATTAACAATTTTTATTCACAAAGCTTTGACGGTAATGCAATTCTTTCTCTTAAAAATAAGTTTTCATTTTCGTTGGACTTTACTTTTTAGTGGACTCTACGCAACACTCGCTGTGGAGGTACAAGTCCACATCTTTTAGTTCAGCTCCAGCGATCTTCAAACCAGACGCAAACGACTAAAATATTTACGTCCCCGCTTTGCTGCTGTGCCTCAGGGATGGATGGACACAGTGGTTGCAACAGATTCGAACAGCAGCAAATTATCATACCAGCACTTCAGCTTCAAGGTTCCCTGCATGAAACATTCCATAGGTATTTGAATGGAAGAATAAGGTGTCGAAAAGTCTTAAACAGAACCCAAAAATCTGCTTTCGTAGGCTATGAGTATATTGCTGGCACAATAATTTTCAGGTATCTCACTATCAAGATGTTCGAAAGGTTTTGTGGAATGACTTACAATCATAAATGTGATAAAAAAAACAAAACACTTAAAGAATTATGTAATATCCCACTGTCTGTGTTGGCAATTCAGTAAAGACAAATGGGTACTTCTGCAGTCAAAGACAAAAAGACGAATTAATCAAATCATTTATAAATAATTAAAGACAAGGTGACTGATGATGAGACTGCTGAAGAGTGATGACAGCTTCCTGTTGAGAGGCGAGTGGAACAATGACAGCTTCCTGTTGAGAGGCTAGTGGAACAATGACAACTTCCCGTTGAGAGGCGAGCGGAACAATGACAGCTTCCTGTTGAGAAGCTAGTGGAACAATGACAGCTTCCTGTTGAGAGGCGAGCGGAACAATGACAGCTTCCTGTTGAGAGGCGAGCGGAACAAGGACAGCTTCCTGTGGCGTCCTAGGGGATGTTAGTTCCACCACCTGTAGACATTCGCCTTGCAGTGCCAGCAAACTCCCACGTACACAACATGGGTCCAACTTTGACTAATTAAGTGTGTTCGTTAGAAGAATCAACATGCAAACAACTGCATTTTGAAAAGCCCTGAAAACAAAACGTGTTCCAACACTGTCATAAGTCTGTTCATCTACATATAAAATGCCATTGCACTCAAATAGATTTGTGGTTTTGGCTAAATAAGTAATACAATTGATACAGTCGTATCACAAACCAGGCATGAGGAGAAATAATCAAACCAAAATCAGGAGAAAATAACTTACTAAATGAGAGAGAATGTGACACAGACAATGTCCTCATAAATCACTGTTGTAATTTTCAATCTCATGGTTGTCCAAAAATTTCACCAATGGTGGTCTCGGCCAAATTTCAAACACTCAAGAGCCCTACTTTTGCAGTGTCAAACAAGGAGAAATGAGCACAAAGAAGGAGAATAAGCCTGCTTCGACCCAGAGCTTAGGAGCCTTCTGTTCAAGACTTTGATTCTGGTTGAGTACCAGCAATGAGACAGGAAAGCATTGATGTTTCTCACGGCTCCCCAACTTCATCTATCCTCCTCTAATTTAACCCTTTGGTACTCTACAGTCCTATAGCTCTAGGCTCTTTAAAACAGACACACTCAAAGCGGCCTGTCCACTTTCTCTGAATCCTTTGTGCGTTACGAGATAGTTTCACTCGAAAAAAAACTTTAACGACCCTTTTCAACTGGGAGAAAAAAAATGATCTCAGAAAATACACACAGCTCTGATACGAGATCATGGAGTAGAACCCCTGCCACAATGTCTCCGATTTCTATTTAGATTTTGGCCATAACGAGATCGCTAATTAAACAATTACTCTGGGGAATGTTTAAAACCTAGCCCTTACAAATGGTTTCACGCTCACATAGTCATTTAGTCAACAAAGCAGCAGCACATCCATCTCAAAGCCCCAAAGGGATTAGTCCACTGAACAACACCACAGGTCAAGAAACACACCGTTACAGGTCGATAATCAACTATTAGATTTTGAAAAATAAAAGTGTTGACGTGTCGGGTCTAGTATCACACACACTGAATATGAATAATTTATTAACATATATTCAACAGCCCATCGATGGTCCCGCCCCCTGCCCATCTTCGGTTAAAAAGAACCATCCAACTAAAGAGTCCTTCCATTGTAGAAATCAACACCGTTTGACAGCATTGTCAAGTCTCTTTAGGGCTGTCTTCAGCTCGAAGTCTTTCCTTCCAAGTGAGTTGTTATAGAATTTTTCAAATCTAGTTCTATTAGTACATTTGGTCTCCATTTCCCTTCTTCACAGCAGAACAGCACGTTCCCTTTATGACAGGGTCTTAAAGAAAATACGCTTCTCCCACCTTCCCTCCTAACCCCCCCCCCCCCCCCCCCCCCAACATCCTCTTTCATTGACAATCATACAAAAATCACGAGGTCCATTTTTGGCCACACCTGATTGGGCCAACTGAATGTCCATCTGTGCAGTGGCCTCCAGGTTCCACCAATCACAGAACTCGGTCTCTCCTAAAAGGGGCTCTGATGCCTCGAGTGTAGGGCGAATCCCGTTCCCCTTCCTGAAGCGATTAGCTAAGTGGGCGTGGCCCTGCTTCAATGGAAGGCGTATAGGAGGAGGAGGATGGTGCAGACGCCGATGACGACGCCCAAGATGAGGGAGTCCCGCCTCTTCCGCAAGTTGATTCGCTGAACGAGGTTGTTGATGGCTGGAAAGCGATCTGAGGGACAAGGATGTTAAGGAAAAACGGCAGGAAAACAATCACTTTATGTACATAAAATACCCTTTAGCTTATTATATACATTCACTTGAATGGGTTAGGGTTAGAGGTGTGCCCAAGCATTTCACTGGTACTGTAAACAAACGAAACTTTATATAAATAAACTAAACTTTACAGCTTCCATGTGAATAAAACAGTACAACTCATCAGATCTAGTGATTGTTTTCGATCCAAACTGTAATTAAAGCTACAGTTGAGAAGATCCGTAGAAGACCATCTGCTGGGCCTTCAGTTAGAGACGCCATATGTTTCTCTGCAAAGCTGCTGTCACTACATGCATGGATGAACACCATTTATCAGCTGAACTTTCTCCTTCTTGTTTCTAAACACAGGGTTACAAGGAGAGAAATGCTGCTACTTCTTGCACATTGAAAGACCAGAACTGGCTTTTTGGATTTGATCCAAACCCAGAGCTCTTTTTTTTGTGGTGGAGGGAGCATTCTTTGGGCACTGGAGTGTGACGGGCAGATATAAATCACCAGAAAGACTGATAAAAAAAAAAGCTCTCAAGCTGAAGGAGTTTTAGAGTGGAGTCCTAGACAAAGGAAGCTGATAAAAACATTTACCTCGATTTGTAACTTTAAGCACTCAGATTAAGATTAAAATGTACTGAATCATACTAAGATTAAATCTTACAAACTCCCTAAATAAAGTCCAAACAAAATAAAACTGCCTCCTACAGCAGCCACAGTGTTTGATGTAATATACCATCCTTACATGAAGGATTTTCTTTACTTTCAAGCCTTAGCAGGCAATCATAGAGCACATAAATCTAGATATCATAGCTGACTGAGGGGTCAAAAACGATCTACTGTAGTTGACCTTGACAACGATCAGACAGCAATAGTTTTTGACTCCTTAGTCAGCTATCTCCTGTAGTTGACATTGACAATGACCAGGGAGCATTAGATACCATAGCTCAGTGGTTTCCCAACCCAGTCTTCAAGAACCCCCCCCCCCCCATTCCAGATTTCTGATCTTCCCCAGTGCTAGCACACCTGGTGTAATTAGTCAAAGCCTTGCTGTCGGTGTCTTAATTACGTCAGGTGTGCGAGCACAGGGGAAGATCAGATATCTGGAATGACTGTGGGGACTGGAGGACTGGTGTTGAGAACCACTCCCAACGTTGACTGAGAAGTCTTCACTCCACCCCAGGGAGGGTTAAAAGGATACTGGCTAAAGTGTTCACCTTCCCCTGTATGGATTTCAACAGGCCTCTCTGTGAGGTCATGTTCTCCTTGGTGGCCATGGCGATGCTATGAAAACGTGAGGGAAAAGGAAAAGAGTTATGAAATATGACAACAATACAACACCAGCAGGCCGTGGTGGTCAGCAAGGGTTGTTATATTGCTTCGGATGGACGTTAAGTCGGTATGGCTCCCCTGGGTGCTGCTACTTGGGAAGGAGACAGGAGATGAGGACATCTAGGGGGTGAACCTGTGGGCTCTTAAAAAGATGAGGACAGGTAAACCTGTGGGCTCTTAGAAAACATGGAGGAAAGAAACCATTTCCACTGGCAGGGAAAGAGGGGGCAGGAAGAGGCATGCATTACGCAGAAGTGAAAGGACACGCACGCACGCACGCGCGTGCACACGCACACGCACACGCACACACACACACACACACACACACTGTTATTGTTGACAGCAGATCGCTCATCTCTCAGTAGAGAGAAAAGGCTTTATCCTGATAACATCAATCTCTAATTAGTGCTCTATCTGTTACGATCATCTTTAACGAGAGTTTGACACACGTACCACACCAGCCATTTTATTTATTGACCCTTGAAGGGAGAGGGAAAAGCATTGCCCCACATTGCAATTCTCCAACACTGTGAGACACCGAGAATCAGTCCCCAAGAGGCCTCCAAACACCACGTATGCACAGGACACAAGTATATATAAAAAATGAAAAACGTCCTAATTGAGAATATATATATATATATATATATATATATATATATATATATATATATATATAATATTATCCTGCTGTGCTGAGACACCAATGCTTTGAGTTTCATGGTCCAATCAATCATCTTTGTATTTAATCAACATTATGGAAGCAACAATACTTTAGATGACTATCTGAAAACGTTCCTGCACTCTGAGCCAGACCCGGCTCGGTATTAAAACAAGGGCGGAGACTGATGTCAATGCGGAGCTGTCTCTGTCTGTCTCACAAAATCTTCTGTTACTCCAGAAAGACTCCTAAGGTCGCGAGCCAGTGACGTCGCTGTTTCAACAGCCAGCACTTTGAAAAATATATCTTTTTTTCTTTTCAATTTGACTTCAGCTAACTGAGTGCTACTTAGCGGGGGGGGGGGGGGGGGGGGGGCGGAGGGAGGATTGAATTGCTGATACTGGAGATCTCCTCATCTCAAACGTGAAGCTCAGCAGCTTTGAAGAGGCCGAGGCAGAGTTTAGCTCTTGGCTGCCAGGTGGGTCTCTGCCGAACCTCAGCGTCGGCTAGCGAAAGTATCATTTGTAACAAAATCGATTTCACATCTCTCCTTCCAAAAGCCGGAGGCCACTCTTCAAAGTGACAAAAGACACTTACAGCTATAACCTTCAAGATGTCTTGGGCTTATTGTGTGAACGGTACATTGATTACAGCAATAACAAATAATCCCTTTATGTGCTCCTTAAGGTTGACTCAAGTCATCCTCCGTCAGGGAAAGATTACAGTAGTAAAGATTACTTTATGACAACGTTACATTTCTCATATCAGCCTCCACAACCCCACTAGGTGTTAGGCAGCGCAACATACTCCAAGAACAGTCAATAGGGAACAAAGGCTTCATCCGCAGGGGAAATGGTGGGCAACTACGGCCGGCGCATAATGAAAACACACCACGGCTGGTAAGGACTACATAACCCAAAAGCCTAGGAGGTGCAAGCAGAGGGCAGAGGGCAGAGGGCAGAGATGGGGACGGACACCGGGCCCCCATGTCTGTTAACCCTGCTGCTGCGGCAGTGGGCGGTCTGTTTGAAGAGTTATAAAACACTTGAAGGGAAGCCGAGAGAGAGAGATGGGGGGCGAGTGAGTGAGTGAGCGAGTATAGAAAAGTAATTGGGAGATGGCTAGGTTAAGAGTTTGTGGAGGTGTGTGTGTGTGTGTGTGTGTGTGTTCATATGTGTGACTGTGTGTTGAAAGTGCAAGCTGGGGTACTCCTCACTGAGGGGTGACGGAGGGAGGGAGGGTGCTGTGTGTGTGTGTGTGTGTGGGGGGGGGGAGGTTGTGGGGGTGTTCCCTGGAGTAAAACCTAAAGGTGTGGCCTCCACTACCCCGCCTGCCTGCTGACTAGCTCCCCACTGCCCCGTGTGGTCACCAAAGACACGACAGGGAACTCTCCCTCACCCACTGGCTAGCCTCCATCAACTCCATCACCGTCCAGCGAGTGACCAGACGGACGTTTTCTAAGCTCTTCTCTCACATTTAAAGAGCTCGGCTGGGTTTCCACTCGGCACTCGTGACGGAGAAGATACACTATCTGGTCAGATGCCAAACGGCACCTCGTTGCCTCAGTACTGTACTCTGTGCAGTGACAATAAAGTTCTAAATCTAATGTAATGTAACCCAGAGAAAGTGAGAGAAGTCTTATGGAGTGAGAGAACTATCTGGAGGTTGTTGCAGGGAGGCTGCTGGCCAGCTGGAAACTGATCTTTAATACGGCTGGCTGGCCAGCTCAGTAGGCGGGGGGGGGGGGGGGGTTTTGATGCTTAATTAAAACCAGGAGAGACAGGAGGTAGTGTGCTGCCAGAGAAAAGGGGAAGAGGATTGTGAGAGATAGAGATAAACTATACAGGGAGGTAGACAAGAAACAATCAAGGAGGGACCAGACAAAAAAAAAAAAAGAGAAAGATAGACCGAAAAAGACCGAGAAAGAGAAAGACAGAAAGAGAGACACAGAAACAGAGACACAGAGAGATACACAGACAGAGAGAGAAAGAGAAAGACAGAAAGAGAGAGACAGAAAGAGACACAGAGAGACACACACACAGAGAGAGAGGTAGAGATACACCTTGGAGTACAGAATGATGAAGGAGAGCTGTTGGGGAGAGAATAATAGATCCCCACACGTCTGCTCCAACAAGTCTCTATAGCAACCCTTCAGGACGCCCTGCAGCAGACCTGACGGGAGATAAAGGAGGAAGCAGAGGAGACACACACTCACACACACACACACACACACACACACACACACACACACACACACACACACACACACACACACTGCAGTGGGGTCCTGGAGGTATATAGATAAGGAGAGGATAGAACGGCACAGGAGAGGGCTGCTCCATGGGGACAGGGGACGGACGAGGAGAGGATGCAGTCTCAAACCATGACAGTGAGTAATGAAGTCCCCCTTTCTGAGGTAAACCCAACGCAACAGGAGAGAGAGAGAGAGAGAGAGAGAGAGAGAGAGAGAGAGAGATAGAGAGAGAGAGGGGCAGAGAGAGAGACACACACACAAAGAGGCAGAGACAGAGACAGAGAGAGAGAGAGACACACACATGGAGAGGCAGAGAAAGAGGCAGAGAGAGAGAGAGAGAGAGACAGACAGAGACCGAGAGAGAGAGAGAGAGAGAGAACGTTAAGATGGCCGTGCCGGATCATGGAGCTGCCGTGTCTCTTTAAGCTTATGATGGGAAAGGTCGTGCCATGTTGAATGTCAGCGCCTGTATGTCAGGGGTGTCTCCTGTTGTGTCTTTGATGTATACATGACGTCAGCTGTGTTTGACAGCCCTCCATGCAGGAGGAGGATACAGCCGGTTACGTGGAAGGGGGAGGCGTACTGTAATACATGCAAACGGATTCATGTGTGTTGATTTATGTTGAGATTGAGCATGCACATGCATGAGGCTTACCTTACTGTGTCATCCATCAGCCGGTCCGAACTGCAGAGAAGGAGAGAGATAGAGGGAGAGAGAGAAAGTAGAAAGAGAGAGAGACAGAGAGAAGTGAAAGACAAAGAGAGAAAAAGACAGGGAGAGGGAGAGGGAGAGGGAGAGAGAGAGAGAGAGAGAGAGAGAGAGAGAGAGAGAGAGAGAGAGAGAGAGAGAGAGAGAGAGAGAGAGAGAGAGAGAGAGAGAGAGAGAGAGAGAGAGAGAGAGAGAGAGAGAGAGAGAGAGAGAGAGAGAGAGAGAGAGAGAGAGAGAGAGAGAGAGAGAGAGAGAGAGAGAGAGAGAGAGAGAGAGAGAGAGAGCAGATTGGTCAGCTACTGAGGTGCTAACGGGAACAGATTGAGGGACTTGAGCTCCTCCAGATCTATCTATCCAGCAGTCTGGGTCGGAGAGGCAGTGATCCATGCGAAGCTGCCCAGAATCCTGATCAGACTCTCGGGGAACACAGGATCAGGATCCCCTCCACTACACCACCCCCCTCTCTCTCTATCCATATAGATACAGGCATATCCTTCTACCTAGCACCTATGAGGCAGATGTCATTGGACAGACATTTCTATAGCCACGTTGTATGTAATATTAACATTTACATTTATAAAGATGGTGAATAATTAAGGAGGAAAACATGAGAGAGAGGCCCATACAGAAGTACCCTGACCATCATTTATAAGTCTGAAATGGAAAAGACATTTACAGAAAAGATAATAAAATATTTGTAATTATCGACACTGTATTTAATCATACAAAATAAAAAAGAAACATTTGCGAGAGAGTTTTTCCTTTCTGAGATATCATCTCAGTGGTAGAAATGAGGAAGAAAGCAGTGCTAGGTCTGAAGTTTGGGCTTAAAAGTAACGCCCAGTCCCAGCTGTGTGGCAGCGTGTTTTGATGCCCAGTCCTGGTTCTACGGGCAGAGAGACTGTGTCGCAGCATCCTGGTTCTACGGGCGCAGTGACTGTGTCGCAGCATCCTGGTTCTACGGGCGCAGTGACTGTGTCACAGCATCCTGGTTCTAAAGACAGTGACTGTGTCACAGCATCCTGGTTCTAAAGACAGTGACTGTGTCACAGCATCCTGGTTCTAAAGACAGTGACTGTGTCACAGCATCCTGGTTCTAAAGACAGTGACTGTGTCGAAGCATTCTGCTTCTAAAGACAGTGACTGTCTTGCAGCGTCCTGGTTCTAAAGACAGTGACTGTGTCGAAGCATTCTGCTTCTAAAGACAGTGACTGTCTTGCAGCGTCCTGGTTCTAAAGACAGTGACTGTGTTGCAGCGTCCTGGTTCTAAAGACAGTGACTGTGTTGCAGCGTCCTGGTTCTAAAGACAGTGACTGTGTTGCAGCGAACTGGTTCTAAAGACAGTGACTGTGTCGCAGCGTCCTGGTTCTAAAGACAGTGACTGTGTTGCAGCGTCCTGGTTCTACGGGGAGTGACTGGGTCGCAGCGTGTTTTGATGAACAGTGTGACAGGCATCGTGTCACCCCTGTATACATGCTTCCCTAGCATTCACAGCAACACAGCATCCACTGAGGAGAAAAACACTCATTAAATATTTATCACGGGACTCCTGTCCTGCCTACAGTACATTTTCAGACACCATTTTGAGCCCCTCACTGCACCACAATGTGCCAGCACAGGCACTCTCTATGTGACCAAAATAAACTACAAATGCAGAACAGCATAAAAAATTAAAATAAGAAGCCTAGAGTAATATTAGAAAATGTCCACCCATTACAGTAGATGGACTGATGATGGGGTTACTGGGGGAATGGAGGGGCCAAAGGGGAACAGGGCACCTTATGAATCTCCTTTGAAACAAGCCTTCCACTATTCTGGAAGGGCTGCTATTTGAACACACGAGCCTCGAGGTCTTCCATGATGAAGGGTGTCACTGACAGATAGATGGAGAACGGACATATTAGTTTGATCAGTCCATCAATCCCCCCCCCCCCCCTCTTCTTGATGGAGCAGAAAGCAGAGCGTGGGAAGACATATAACACCACTCTTGGTTTTCCAAAGTACTTTTCTCCACCTTCGCTTTATTTGCTTTCTAATAAAGCAGCTACAGTCTCTATGGTCATTCTGATTGGCGATAGATGAGTTCTGAAGGACGGAGGTGCAAACAGGGTGAGACATTTCCTTTCCTTCCCTCACTGTGCAATGCACACAGACGCATGCACATCGGCTTGTATTAAGTAACCTAAAAGGTGTGAAGAAATTACTTTTCATCATTCTGGCCGGCAACAAAACAAGAAGCAGTCCTTTACCAGAAAACGAAGGGCCTTTAGCTGCCAGTAATCCCCCCCTCAGCTCTGGAACGGCCCGTCTTTAAACAGTAACAGCCCCGTTACTAAATCAAGCTCCTGCTGCTGACATTAACTGTCAGTCCGTGTTGCAATGGTAAAGTAGCGTTGATGAATTCCTCCTCCGACGAGAGCACTGTCGGCTGATGATGACATATTAAGGCTGGCGGGATTAGCACTGTGTCGCTAATCATTACAAACGGCCCCCTGTTTAGTGCTGATCAGGCTTTTCCCGCTCTCTCAGCTTCAAGTTGTTAATTACAAAGGCAGAGTCATTGATATTCGGCTGCCATTTTGTGACTGTGCAACTCCACCGGATATTTTGGACTTGCTAAATGGGGAACAGTTTTAGACCATCACCCAATTGTTTGCTTTGTCTCTCCTGAATAGCTAATGGCTGACACAGGAATAGCAAAAAACTCCGGTATCACTTTTGCCATTAACACAATTGGCATTGGCATTGGCACCATTGGCACAACTAGAGATCAAATAATTATTAGCGCTTTAATTTAGTAGTGAATAATTACCATTCAGTTAACATAAACAAATGTATCAATATCTAGGTAAAGCCTAGACTAACTGGCCTCATTCTGCTCCTTCTGATTGATATAAACAAAATCAGCTCAACAGGAAAGTAATAGGAGTAACTGTAAGGTAGGTATATATACAGAAACAAACAGGTTATGAAGATAAAAAGGCAAAATGTACAAACACAACAACCAGAGCCAGTACGTCCTGTGTCCAGGTTTATGAACGGAACACCAGTTAATAGCATAACTAATGTTCTGGATGGGACGTTTGTTCCAGTGGGCTGCAGTTTCCTGTTACAAAGTGGAGAGGTAACAGATATCCCTATAATCAGAGGTGTCCTGCACCCAATTATTTTGAGAGGGCACAACTTCACAACTCCATCTACTATACGCCACTTTAGTGTATAATACTATGGATTCGGTTTCAAACCAGTGTCTCAACCAAGTGAAGGCAGGTGAATGAGAAACAATAGTATTAGAACAATATTATCAGTACAATGGTATTAGTACAATGGTATCAGTACAATGGGATTAGTACAATGCTATTATTACAATAGCATTAGTACAATAGTATCAGTACAATGGTTTCAGTACAATAGCATTACTGCAACAGTATTAGTACAATAGTATCAGTACAATGGTATCAGTATAATATTATCAGTTCCATGGTATTAGTATAATATCATCAGTCAAATGGTATTAGTACAATAGTATTACTACAATAGTATCAGTACAATAGTATTACTACAATAGTATCAATACAATAGAATTAGTACAATAGTATTACTACAATAGTATCAATACAATAGAATTACTACAATAGTATTAGTACAATAGTCCAAAAAGCTAAATTGTTGAGCAGTGATGCTGCAGCTAAATCACCACAGACTCTTGAGGACGTGCGTGCGTGCGTGCGTGCGTGCGTGCGTGTGTGTGTGGGGGGGGGTCACGGTGATTTGTGGACATGCCCGCTAACGACAGACAGGAAGACGTGTTGACGGTGATTAAACAGAGCGGGTATGAACTGAGCCGGTCAGAATGAGGTTTCACTGCAGTGTCCAACGCCCTATCAATCAGCTGTTTTGGTGAAGGTGAGCAGGCCTAAGGGACACACAGTGGGTTCCTTCAATGAGGGAGTCTTTAGCCCCCCCCCCCCCTCTAAACCTCGCTCTTTCAAACTTAACTGGTGGTCTGGAGACGTTCCTACACCATCCATCTCTTGGGCATTTCTGATCAGAAGACACACGGTTGATTGGCACTTGAAAACGTCACTCACTCTTTGGCAAAACCCTCCCCATTTCAAGACACACCCTCTTTCTGGTTTGTGCGACTACTACTCCAATAAGGGAGAGAACCTGAGCAGTAACACACCTCGGCCTTTGGACCTCCCCCCATTTCAATCCTTAACTGGTTACTGTTGAATGGTAACAAATTGCAAGTCCCCACCTCCTTCAATGTTTCAGGAAGGATAGAGGGAAGGAAAACACAACAAAGTAGCCGTTGTGAGTTCTACTTCGTGAAACTGAATCTGCAGACCCCATAGGTAGACGGAGCGTGTTTTACACGTATTAACGCAAAGCTGACGTATCACTCCTCTCCATAAGCCTTGATAGTTGCTCCAATAACACTGTGAGAAGTGGAGGAGGGTGCTTTGGGTGTGGGAACACACCCCGACACACACGGTACCACCGAGGGATGAATGTGCTTCTAGGAGCACCAGGGAACACCGTGCCGCCTGGCCAACTCACAGAGACAGATCTAGGACTGGCAAGCTGCCTTTGAGTGGAAACGGGATGACCTTCATCACCTTCACATATTTTACAGTGTGTGTGTGTGTGTGTGTGTGTGTGTGTGTGTGTGTGAGAGTGAGACAGTGAGTCGGGTTCCAGCATGATTCCAGGGGAGTGAGGGAGGGAGGGGGGGCGAGAGAGAGAGAGAGAGAGAGTGTGTGTGTGTGTGTATAAGAGCGAGATGCAGGCCATTATCTGTGTATCTCTGTGTGTGTGTGTATCTCTGTGTGTGTGTGTGTGTGTGTGTGTGTGTGTGTATCTGTGTGTGTGTATCTGTGTGTGTATCTGTGTGTGTGTGTGTGTGTGTGTGTGTGTGTGTGTGTATCTCTGTGTGTGTGTGTGTGTGTGTGTGTGTGTGTGTGTGTGTGTGTGTGTGTGTGCGCTGCGCTGGCAGACATTGTATCCAGCAGTAGATGGGCTGGACTCCAAGGGGTAGATTTATTGAGGTCGTCCAAGAAATTATGAATTACAGTTGGGCTTACTAATCACACGCAAGTTTAATTCCAAACAATACTTTCCAAGCATTGAAACAGTTAGTGTTGAGCAAACTTTGACTTTCTCTTTTTAAACAACCAAATTCACTAGAAAAATAAACATATATTCACATTATAACAGTATACATATCCTCCTACAGGTTGCCCTGTAAATCCTTAAAGACTAGTTTGGTGTCCATCTCGTCCAGGCCTTTGCTTTGGTAAAGAAATTACCCGGTACAACTATCAAACTACAAAACGTACTTGATTTTAACGTCCTTCGAAGACGGAGAAGTTTGTTTAGTTTATTTAGTTTGTTAATGACAGGTGGCTGGATTATCTGTGAGGGGGGGGCTAAGGGTCTCTGCCCTCGCTTTCACCTCTAACAAAGAGCAACTCGTATTCATGTATTTTCAGTCCCGCTTGCATTTGTTTGAATCTATGTGCTCACTCAGCACTCTTTTGAAAGCTGACGATAATCTGAATAATTCAACATAACGTTAGTGAACTCGTAAAAGAAACTCTCTTTATCAGGCGACCCTCCCTTCCAGACATCACTGGAAGCATGTAATGTCAGGTTAGGAAAACATTATTTATAAAGCACCTTTAAAAATAAATGTTACAAGGTGCTGTAGCCTACATGTAAAAACTATAGACATGAAAGAAAAGAAAATTACAAATAAATGAAAATAGTCATACATATTATATGCTACACTGAGAAACAGCAGGACATCTCCAGTACCATGGTGGAAATCCCCATCACACATCACACAGCACCAATAGGCTGTCTGAAACCTCACCTGGGAGCTCCACTCAACTCATTCCAACAGCCTTAGGCAGCTCCCCATCTGCCAGGCTTCACTGGAAGCAGCTTCCTACAGAGGGGCTTGACAGGCCATATACAGAGAGAAGGGTTTGACAGGCCATATACAGAGAGAAGGGCTTGACAGGCCATATACAGAGAGAAGGGCTTGACAGGCCATATACAGAGAGAAGGGTTTGACAGGCCATATACAGAGAGAAGGGTTTGACAGGCCATATACAGAGAGAAGGGCTTGACAGGCCATATACAGAGAGAAGGGTTTGACAGGCCATATACAGAGAGAAGGGTTTGACAGGCCATATACAGAGAGAAGGGTTTGACAGGCCATATACAGAGAGAAGGGTTTGACAGGCCATATCCAGAGAGAAGGGCTTGACAGGCCATATACAGAGAGAAGGGCTTGACAGGCCATATACAGAGAGAAGGGTTTGACAGGCCATATACAGAGAGAAGGGTTTGACAGGCCATATACAGAGAGAAGGGTTTGACAGGCCATATACAGAGAGAAGGGTTTGACAGCACACACCACAGACTAGATTCGGCTCTCCCATCCCCAAATGACAGAACGGCCCCCCAGATGTCAATAGCGTCTGCCTCTGAACAAGCCGGACTATTCCGTTACCAGTCTGGGGACCTGGGACGCCGTGGCACAGCTGGTGGGGAGTGTGAGTGGCTCTCACACACTTTGCAGTGTGTCCTGATGTCCATTGAACACCTGCACTTTAAAACGGGGACAGCTGGGGGTGAGGGAGAACTACACAGCCACCCGGCACCGCTGCTGAGAGCTAGAGGAGGGGGGGGCGGGGGGGGGGGGCGGATGAACGGGGGGAGGAGGGGTTGGGGGGGAGGAGGGGGAGGGTTGGATGAACGGGGGAGAAAAGTGAACCTTTGCCGAGTGTCTCCCATCAGTGGTCCCCTGTAAATCACACCCTGCAGTGGGGCTGGGGGTGGGGGAATGCGGCCAGGGCTGATTCATGGGGTTTTTATATGCAGCAATGAGACAGGAGGAGGAGGGGGAGGAGGAGGAGGAGGGGGGGCGATTTATGTTGTTGCGCACTTCCTGTGGCCAGCTCTCGTGATAGAGGGAGGAGAGGGGTAGATAAGGTAAGTGCAAAAAGAGTGTTTGTGTGATCGAGTGCAAATGGCCGTGTGGTTTGGTGAATTCTCCGGAGGACACTGTTATATATATATATGTGTGTGTGCGTGAATGATTTTGTGAGTTCTCTGGAGTTTACTGATATATATGTGCATGTGTGTGTGTGTGTGTGTGTGAGAGTTCGTCGGAGGACATGGAGGAGGATAGTTTTCCAGTCCCACTCACTGGTGGTGCAGTCATTAAATGCCATCATTAGCTCAAAGCTAATTCCCTTTGGATGTGTGATAGGAACATAGGAACACACACACACACACACACACACACTATAAGCCCAGCCCAGTAGGGCAGCATGTATGATTAGGGTGAGGAAAATAAGGGGGTTATAGTGTATTATAGTGTCTATGTATCCCGTGTCCAAAAGAAGTAAAAGCCTGTTGGATATAGGCCGACTGGAGTTCACATCACACAACAGCCAATATTCCATTACAGAATAACGTTGTTCAAGAGCTAGCCAATAGATAGAGATAGAGAAATGCAGAGGGCACTGCTTTGATTGAAGGTTGAAGAAAAACACAAACAAAAACAAACAAGATAATAACATGCCATATGTTATTACAAAATGGAAAATTAAAGGCTTTACGAAAAAACTTAGATCATTAAAATGGAGTTACTAAAGCTGTGATCAGGTATAAGTTAAAAAAAGGTTGGTAACCCCGGATACGATAAGCTACCAGAGCTCAACTCAACCTGTACACAATGAGCTCCCAGGCTGACAGTCTACATCCATCCAGGACTCTTCAGGGAAGAAACACTATCCTGCTCTTTTCAAGGACATCAGGGCGGTGGATTGAACTGTGGGCAAATATTGGACAGAGAACTTGAAGATCAAGTAATATGCACGATACCCAGCAATAATTTTAGCACGTTGTACACACTGAGATTAACACACGCTCAGCTGTCCTCGTTAAGATGGAGTTTATCCTCCGTAAACTGTCCGCTCCACAGGGAAGTAAAACATGTTCTCCCTGTTCTATAAAGGAGATTCTATTTTACAATCTTTAAAAAAGAGAGAGAGAAAGAAAGAAGGAGAGAGACAGAGAAAGAAGGAGAGATACAGAGAGAGAGAGACAGAGAGAGAAAGAGAGAAATAGACAGAGACAGAGACAGAGAGAGAGAGAGAGATGAAGAGGTAGAAAGAACCAGGCCCGTCTGCAGAGTTGAGAGTTGAATTTGTCAGTAAAGCAGTCAAACTCAAGGACGTTCTTTCTCCTTCTCCGTGTAACAGGAGCGGATGGGTAGAACAACAACAACCACGCCAGACAATCAGAAAGAGACACACCAGAGTTTTTGTCTGTTCACAGTCGAACGGTAGGCACAGAGGACATCTCCATGGTCACCCTACCGCCACGGCAACACCCACATACACCCCACACAGACAATCCCCTCAAAGGTCACAAGCAAATCATGTCAACGTCACAGCATTCCAAAAACACTCCCACCACAACACGGATTAAAAGCTGCTCGACATCAATGCACTGGAAAAAAACTAGTTTACCATCACACACCTCCTATGTGGCTATGCACATCTCCCAGCTTTCCCAGTCCAAACTTACACTATCTTTCCATCTAGGCAGGCCTGTTGTGTGAAATCAAAACTATGTGAATGTATAACTGGATCTGCTGCTGGTGTGGCGTGGTGGGAGAGGGCAAAGAGCCTCCACTCCTGGTGATTACATTAGCATAGCAGGACTAGTGTGGTGAGTGGGCGTGGCCACGCAGAGAGGATGCAGTGGTCTGAGAGAGAGAGAGAGAGAGAGAGAGAGAGAGAGAGAGAGAGAGAGAGAGAGAGAGAGAGAGAGAGAGAGAGAGAGAGAGAGAAACAAGTGCCTTTTTGGTCTTCCTCTGTTTACAGAGGTTCCTGAGTGCGTTCATCTGAGAGAGAGAGAGAGAGAGAGAGAGAGAGAGAGAGAGAGAGAGAGAGAGAGAGAGAGAGAGAGAGAGAGAGAGAGAGAGAGAGAGAGAGAGAGAGAGAGAGAGAGAGAGAGAGAGAGAGAGAAACAAGTGCCTTTTTGGTCTTCCTCTGTTTACAGAGGTTCCTGAGTGCGTTCATCTGAGAGAGAGAGAGAGAGAGAGAGAGAGAGAGAGAGAGAGAGAGAGAGAGAGAGAGAGAGAGAGAGAGAGAGAGAGAGAGAGAGAGAGAGAGAGAGAGAGAGATTTAGGGGATGTAAATCCGCTACATGGGAGAAGAAGATAACTGAATGGGTATGAGTACAGTATGAGAGAGACTGGTAGGATGAAGAGAAGAGAGAGAAGAGGGAGAGGAAAGAAAGGGAGGGAGGAAAGAAAGAGAGAGGGGGGGGGGGGGAGAGTGGGGGAGAGAAAGAGAGCAAGTCCGCAGAGATCTCCATGCCATATGTTCGTTCAGTCCTGCAGTCAATACTGCAGATACCCATTCACAACAACCACAGACGCACAGAACGAGAGATCGAAAGAAAGAGAGGGAGAGAGAAAAAGAGAGGGGGGGGGGGTAGAGAGAGAGAGAGAGAGGGGGGGTAGAGAGAGAGGTAGAGAGAGATGGAGGGAGGGGGGAGAGAGAGAGAGAGAGGGGGGGGTAGAGAGAGAGAGAGGGGGGGGGGGGGGTAGGGAAACAAGGAGGGAGGGGGTAGAATGAAAGAGAGAAACCCCAGAAGGAGGATGTCTCTTGTGCTTCCCCACAATCCTTCATTCCCAGCCCACCAGAATGCCGAGTCATTACCCAACAGCCCCCCGCTGGGAGATGCTGACAGCAGACATAGAGAGCCGGCTGCTGCATCGGTTCAGCTCCAAGTAGCAGATGTAACAAAGATGAGGAGGAGGAGGGGGAGGAAGGTGACAAGACAGAAAGACTAGAAGTGGCAGCAGCAGAGAGGGTCGAGATGGAGGAGGGAGGAAGAGGAAGATGGCGAGTCGGGCTGTGAGGGGAGGAAAGGAAGGAGAGAAGAACACAGAGGAGGAAGAGGGGTGAGGAAGGTGACAGGACAGAAAGACACGGTAGAGATGGAGGAAGAGGGATATGGTGGTGAGGGGAGGAAGAGGAAGGCCCTGCTCCACCCTCTTAATCCTCTCATTAATTCATAAAGACAGATGGAGGAAGGGAGGAACACTGACAGGATGGAAGGTGGGAGGGATGGATAGAAGAAGAAAAAAGAAGAAGATGGAAACTAGGAAGGAGGGGAAAAAAGTGTAGAAGAAGAACAGACGTAAAGACAGAGGGACTGAGAAGAAAGGAAGAATTAAATAAAGGGCTGAAATGAAATAAAGTGGTGGGCGGCGGGAAGAGGAGGAGGAAGAGGAGGAGGATGAAAAGAGATTAGCTATAGAGGGGAAAAAAGATTAGTCCTTTTGTGTGTGTGTGTGTGTGTGTGTGTGTGTGTGTGTGTGGATAGAAGAGAAATGGCAGTCGTTGCTGCAGGCAGCCCCAGAGACATCAAGGCCACAGCCACACCAGCTAAAGACAGACCCAGCTCCAGAGAATACTAACAGGCCATCAGCCAGGAGAGGACTCCATCAGACACTGGAGTTCACCTCTCCAGAGACAATACCAGGAATCACCATCAGTCCCTCACTGTCACACAGAGATGGAGCAGAGGTCACCCTATTGTGCAGCTTTCTCTTTCTTCAGTGGGTTTCACACAGGAGGGCCTCGTACTGTGATCTCCCCCTCCTCAAATACTTGCCCTGCATTGTGAGGCTTCTTTAGCTTCTACTGCAGCCAATAACACTCAAACACTTCCACACATAAACGCACGCACGCACACGCACACACACACACACATGCATACATGCATGCACACACAACTACATCCTTTGTTCCTCCTCTAACAGAACGAATCAAGTGAAACTCTGTCCTCTATCCTGAGCAGCACTTGTTTCCCCTCTCAGAGCGTCCATCGGCCCGTGGTCCAAGGCTCCAGTGTGGTTTCCCCACACACTAAGGCCATTATGACCTCATGCTTAACCAGACACAGAGTTGGACGACCGATTGGCTCCTCACTAATGGCCATTATGACCTCATGCTTAACCAGACACAGAGTTGGACGACCGATTGGCTCCTCACTAATGGCCATTGGGACCTCATGCTTAACGAGACAGCCCTGTGTGGACACGGACCTGGACGACTCTGATTGGCTCTCCCCTAACGGGCTGAAGCTTACGGGCAGTATGCTGCCACTAACCCTTTTCCCCCCCGAGTCACGTTTCGTACATTTAGCACTGTACATTAGAGGGGCTGAAACTGCTGTCATTAATGAGTCTCACCCTCTCCGTCCCAGGATGTTGCGTTGCTAAACCGAAACTATTTTATTTGCATTTACTGAAGTATTCATATTTGAATATATCGTATATATTTAGGTTTAAGCACCACAATAAATATTTTTTAAAGTTTTGGCGGGGGAAAGCACGTCCAACTTCACCACTGCAAACTGAGTTGTATTCTGAGTGAGACATGTAACTATGGGACAGTAATGGGTTAACCACCATGCTTGTTTCGGCTCTGTGATCTGGAGTGGGCAGTGAGGCTTTGAGTGTGATCCCACAGCACAGGAGGGACAGCGCTCCACCTGCTAGCCACGGCCTTTGACAACATGAACCCCTCCCAGAACTACATAACATTATCTTTTGAATGGATCATTAAAACAACATTTCCTTCCTCGTCGTAACGTACATTTGGACGTTTAGCTCGTGTTTGGGTATGGCTGCACAGAGACAGAGAGGTTTCCCATAGGGGCACTGCAAAGCAGATCCTATATGTTCCTCAGTCACGCCCAATTTGCTGCCTCAGAAGGTCCTGAACACTCTGAAAGCTCTGACGCAATGGCTGTAAGGACTAAGACTAGTAGTAGTGTGTGTGTGTGTGTGTGTGTGTGTGTGTGTAGCTGCAGCAATAGGTGTGTGTGTGTGTGTGTGTGTGTGTGTGTGGCAGTAGTAATGTGTGTGTGAGGGTGGCTGCAGTAGTGTGTGTGTGTGTGTGTGTGTGTCTGTAGTAATGTGTGTGTGAGGGTGGCTGTAGTAATGTGTGTTTGTGTGTGTGTGTGTGTGTGTGTGTGTGTGTCTGTGGCTGCAGTAGTGTGTGTGCATGTGTGGCTGTAGTAATGTGTGTGTGTGTGTGTGTGTGTGTGTGTGTGTGTGTGTGGCTGTAGTGGACCCCTGCTGACATTCCATTTTGCCTCCCTCAGGTGAAAACACACGGGTGTGTGATTAAACTGGAGCCTCAGGTAGGAAGATGGAGCAGGTGTGTGATTAAACTGGAGCCTCAGGTAGGAACATGGAGCTGGAGCCAGCCGAACACAAACAACAGAACAGCACATCAACAATGTCTGCAGCGACGTTATACTGCATGTCGGAGCCTACGGAAACATTCACTTTGACCTTTAATCACAATACTTATGTTATCCTAATTGGAGACAAAATATCCAGCTCGAAGAGAAAGCAGTCATCTTAATTAATCTTAATTAGAAATGCATGTTGGGACGTGTAAGCTTAAATTAGCCATGACCTTGGCGATTATAACGCTGACCAGATTTTATTACAGCGGAAAGCAATTACATCAAAGTCAAAGGAAAAAACTGGCCGTAAAAAGTGCTTGAATCACCTTTTAGTTTGAGAGCAACCCCGAGCATTTCTTTTCTGTTTTTTACTTTCAGCTTAGAGGGCATATACAAAGTTTGCCATCTGCTAGTAAAAGGTGAAAGCTGCTTAAGTTGCTCTAGTGCTTAGCAAGCAAACAGCCACAGCAGGGGCAGGAACAGGGCTGGGGAGCAGAGATTTCAGAGATTCAAAATGGCTGAACGGCCCCCCCCATCAAGACGCGTTATCGTGCAGTAACAGAGTCTCTGCTCTTCCAGACTGCCTCTCCTTTATGGGAAGGATCCTTTTCATACCGGTTCAGAGTGCTAGGAACCTCAACAGAAGGTCCAGTGTGCTAGGAACCTCAACAGAAGGTCCAGTGTGCTAGGAACCTCAACAGAAGGTCCAGTGTGCTAGGAACCTCAACAGAAGGTCCAGTGTGCTAGGAACCTCAACAGAAGGTCCAGTGTGCTAGGAACCTCAACAGAAGGTTCAGTGTGCTAGGAACCTCAACAGAAGGTTCAGTGTGCTAGGAACCTCAACAGAAGGTTCAGTGTGCTAGGAACCTCAACAGAAGGGCAGCGAAAACCAGGATGGAACAGAACGGTTATTTTCCGTACCATCCACAAATTTTACAAATGGAAACGCAAAATAACCGTTCCGATACGTAACAAACCGATACGGACCGGTTGGTGGAAATGGGCCGTACAAGTGGGCGGAAAGGAGAGAGGAAAGTGAGGAAATGTGTGTGTGTGTGTGTGTGCTTACTTCCTCAGGTGTTCATGTTCCTTTAAGAACAGCTCTGTTCTTCTGTTGTTCACTCCCGAGCCACTCTTATACGTCCTGAGAAGCAGAGAGAGAGAGAGAGAGAGAGAGAGAGAGAGAGAGAGAGAGAGAGAGAGAGAGAGAGAGAGAGAGAGAGAGAGAGAGAGAGAGAGAGAGAGAGAGAGAGAGAGAGAGAGAGAGAGAGAGAGAGAGAGAGAGAGAGAGAGAGAGAGAGAGAGAGAGAGAGAGAGAGAGCGAGAGCGAGAGCGAGAGAGAGAGAGAGAGAGAGAGAGAGAGAGGTCTATTAATTAAAGATAAGAGGTAGATTCCTGTTCGATCCTGTCTTTCAGGACTAAGTCCCGGGGTTTATTTTCATAACAGATATTACTCAGCCCAGCAGTAAGAAGCAAATCAAAGCAATGGGAAAGTATTCTATGAGAATAGAGGTCCAAGACAAAGTAAATCTAGGTTTGTATAGGAGTAAGTCCATGGATCCAGAATCAAAACTTGTTAGGTCAGCCCTTCCACTCCTACACTGTGCTGACTCAGGATCTGCTTTAAATATGCTTTACAGACATAAAATACTGTATAGTAATTATTGCTAAAACATCAAAAAACAAAAAATTTACTAATTAATAAAATGAATAACCATTTTCACAGAAACATCCAATAACTGACTAATAAAATATCATGAATATAGTAAAAAAAATATAAAATGTTTTGTTCCTCTAGGGTCCCTAAGATTGTGACAAGTAATTACATATTTTGCAACCACAGTGCTACACAAGTTTTTACCCCCCGTAAGCATTTAGCTGTATTTATTTTCTTTTAGGTTTGAAAGTATTTCTATTTCCAATTTGTATTTGTTGCTGCTAGTCTGAGAGGCTTGCTAGTGTAACAAAAGGCCGATCAGGGTTTACACCATTGGCCTAAGTCATTTCTCCCTCATATGGAACTGTCTGTCTGTCTGTCTGTCTGTCTGTCTGTCTGTCTGTCTGTCTGTCTGTCTGTCTGTCTGTCTGTCTGTCTGTCTGTCTGTCTGTCTGTCTGTCTGTCTGTCTGTCTGTCTGTCTGTCTGTCTGTCTGTCTGTCTGTGTGCCACACAAAAAGCATTTGGCATAAATAATGAATACATGAAGCACAGGATACTGGGGAAAAAGAGACTTCAGAGTGAGAGCTATCTTGACAGTGTCGTGCTTGCAGCTTAAAAAACAACCACAAACTAATGGTGGATATGTGCCAGAGTAAACATTGTCTCCTAAAAAATATGGTGCGTTTGGAATGTTTATTTATTGATCGCCTGTCCCTTGGGTCACCAACCCTATGCATTATGTATGTAACAACGCTTCGATTTCATCTACAAAATGATGATGGCATCACACAATCTCATGTTAATAGAAGAACAGGGCACCGTCGAGGACCAAGACAGTGAGAAGTGATGGATAGCCACCATTCTCACACTCACACTCACACTCACACTCACACTCACACTCACACTCACACTCACACTCACACTCACACTCACACTCACACTCACACTCACACTCACACTCACACTCACACTCACACTCACACTCACACTTCCCCCCTCCAAGCTAATGTTAAAAGCTCCACCAAAAGCTTACCAAACCATCTCCATAGGGTCTAGCTAGCCCTGGTACTCACAGCCAGGCTACAGGCAGCCCCATCCCTGAGTCTAAGTCTCTACCTCTTCCAGCCAGGGCCATCCCTGAGTCTAAGTCTCTACCTCTTCCAGCCAGGGCCATCCCTGAGTCTAAGTCTCTACCTCTTCCAGCCAGCCAGGCCCATCCCTGAGTCTGATGGTCACTGACAGCTCGTTTAATAATTCCAACAGAGCGTCCTCTTTCAAAGGGCAGAGCTGTAAATCAGGAGCTGTCGTTTGTGCTGCTGACATTTTAAGAGTGGCAGCGGAGGCGTTGGTTTGGCAGCTGACGGTGGTGTGTGTCGTGCAGCGCCCTGCTGTGCTGGGCAGGTTACACTGCTGGGGAAACGGGACAACGCGCACTGGGGGGAGGAAGTGTGTGTGTGTGTGTGTGTGTGTGTCTGTGTGGGGGGGGGGGGGGCGAGAGAGATCAGAGAGGGTGCAGTGGGATATCAACAAAGTAATGGTTTAAAGTGGTCCTGTTGGAGGGAGAGAGAGAGAGAGAGAGAGAGAGAGAGAGAGAGAGAGAGAGAGAGAGAGAGAGAGAGAGAGAGAGAGAGAGAGAGAGAGAGAGAGAGAGTGTGGTGCAGGAGTGTGTGTGGTGTCATAAACCAATCGGGCAGGAAACAGGAACCTCTACCGCCACCTTGTGTCTGAAGAGAGACAAACCCTCATGGGTCTGTTCCATTCTGCAGGGAGGTGGAACAATGGCGGCTAGTTAGTATTTACATAACCAAACAATGCAGCAAATAAGCACTACATTTCCCAGAGGTATCGATGATTCAATGGTATTACGAGGGCACAGCACTTTAGAAAGTGGAGAAAGTTTGCAACTTCTTGTGAATGAACAATAGCTAACCAATAGTGATGTAATACACTTTCCATGGTCTCTGATTATATTCTATTGACGTTAGGCAATTGCTGTGGAGGCAGACCAATCACTTCATTTCACCAACCTATTCAATATTCAAGCACTACACACAACCCATGGGTTTGCTTGCATTGATAACGGAACGTTGATATAATGGCTGTTACATTTTCTAGGTTTGCTTTGAATCCTGAATCGATAAACGATATCCTCTACTTAGGTGTGTTTGTCCTCTTTCATGTCAAACATAAGCCGAGCTTTGCTCTGATAGTAATTAGTAGAGGAGCAGCTTTTCTTAGCTCCCAACTCCCCCATTAGTCATCGTTAACAAGCACACAGGACCACAACATTCCCTCATGTGTATGTATTCCATTCTCCCCCAGTGGAGAGTTAAGCACTGTAGTCCTCCTCCTGTGCCCCTCTTAACTGCACGGGAGTTGTTTCAAACTGGGAGGAAAAGGCTTACGACGTTAACTGGCCGATTAGCGATCGATCGACTAGAATAGGTTTAATTGCATTTGTTTACATTATCGATCATGGAAAAATACTGTGTCGAGTCCCTTAGCGGAGCAGGTGGGTAAATGAACAGCAGCCCTGTAGCCCTTAAGGTGTTCACTGTCCCTCTCCCAGGAGGAACACCACCTAATCCAAATGCAAACTTCCTGCTTAAAAGGCTTACCATTTACATATTCAGGCCAGGAAAACACTGATAAATGGATCAGCTCTGGGTCGGCGAGGAGCCAGAAAACAATGGGGGGGGGGGAGAGACGCTCCAGGCAAAGTTTTTACTCCATAGACAAGCTTAGAGGACTCCACAGACAAATACAAAAAAATGACTCCCTATTCAACGTAAATAAACTGTAAAGTGTGAGTGCAATGTCAGGTCTTGACATACACATACACATAAACTCCACAAAATGACTCCCTATTCAACGTAAATAAACAGTAAAGAGTGAGTGCTCATCTGATGTTTCAGTTCATACTGCCAAGCCAATGACAGGTCGTGTTGGCATTTAAGTTTCTGGAAGAAAAGTCAGTATGATAAAAGTAAATTTAGGCAAAAAAACTTCTTTTTGAACCCTAAGCCTTGCCTTGCAGGATGATAGTTACAATGTGTTGATTCGTCTGGAGAACAATGCCATGTGCTAGTACAGCGCAGTGTGCTGTCAGCTGCAGAAAACCAAGAGTGATGAACGCTGATGAGGAAAAGGTCAACTATGTAGAACGACGAGTTTGCATACAAAACCATTACTTTATGAAACAGCGAATCCTGTTAAGTCAGGTACTAAGTACTGCTCCAGATAATTGAAAGTGTTCTGAATAGACTGCCAAAATGTTAAGCCTTGCAGTAATACATCAAGCGTAGCCCTTCCATCCCAGAATAACATCAAACCAAACGAAATCCTGAAAAAGTCCACGGAGGAACTGAACTTCCTGGAATCTTAACGACAATAAGAGATCCATGGAACGCTTTGAGGTAAGAAAAGGTTCACAGCCCACTCACATTGTGTGGACAGGCGTTTCCCATTCCCTTCCCAAGCAGAACCATTAAACTGTCAGGATAAATCTGCTTAGGTGAAAGGTTGATTTGAAAGCTCTATGATGTAGTAGGGCGACCGAGAGGCACATGCATGTATGGCAGCGCCAGGCTGCACATGGATGCCATTGGTATATGCATATTAATGGGAGGAATAGAGAGGTGGGGGGGGGGTCAATAGAAAGCCGGCAGTGACTCTCGGCATCCGATGTCTAAGGATCAATAACCCATTAAAGAGCCGACGTGAGTCATGGTTTAGTGTCCTCAGTTCATTTCAATACGCTCATTCACCCCCAGCCTTAACGAGCAGGGACGGTTCTTGATCAGCACTGGGCCACTGAGGCCGTGAATCCTGTTGATGGTTAATCGGCCTTTTCAAGGCAACTTTAGAGAAGGGCAGGAGAATCGACAATAACAACAAACTAAAGCTATATAGTCTAGTGGTGGTAACCGTAAATACGAATTCTAAAAGCACAGTTTAAAAAAAAATTATTTGGTATTTTGGTTTTGCCGTAAAAAAAAAAAGGCTACTTTAGGGACTGAGCCAAGTATAGGCCTTTGGGTCCAATGCATGTCTGTTTCTAAGCACCAAAACGAAAACATTGCAACATCTTTATCGGCACATGTCGACTTTGTGGCACCAGCTTGAAACAGAGACATTTTGTTGACTGACAACCCTTAAAGAACGATTCTGTGAAAGGATAACTCACTCAATGTCTTTCCTCACAGACCCCAGCAGGTCTTCCCTTTCTCGGATGGCCAGGAAGTTGCCTTTGGTTTTGTGGAATTCGTGAGTATAGTCCTGGAAGTCAAGAACAAACACAAACCTCAAAACCACACAGGAAACAAATGGGAAGAAAGGCTGGTAAGAGGAAGAGTCGATGTTAAACAGGAAGGAGAAGGAAGGAGAGACAGTGACAGACAGAGAGACAGAGAGACAGAGAGAGAGAGAGAGAGAGAGAGAGAGAGAGAGAGAGAGAGAGAGAGGGAGGGAGGAGTGACCTGTAGGATGTCTCTGTGTCTCTGGAGAGTGTGCATGAGAGCAGCGTTAGGTGCTGACACCCCCGGGGTGCTGGTGTACTCCGCCATCTTGTCGTTCAGCCCGGTCAGCTGACAAAAGAGACCCAACACTGACCGTCATAAATCACATAAAGACACAGCTAGAACAACACAACACAGCAACGGAACCGATACGCTGGAGGAATGTGATAGTTGATCACATCGTAATAATCCAAAAAATAAAAGGGCAGGTCTCCAGGATACCATCAAAACGACGACAGTTCTAGAAATATTTTGCCATAGAAAGACGTACTTTAGCCAGGAGCTGTTCGATCTCCACGGAGATGGTGTCGAACATTCTGTCCTGGGTGGAGTGGTTGAGAAGGGGGGTTGTGTCAGCACTACAACGACAAGGGAAACATCGCAGATTACACGCCATCCATGACCAACTGTCACCATCTTACAATCTACCATATATCAGTCATAACAAAAATGAGGCTGGCCTTCAATTTATTAGTTTAGTTTGCTTAAAAAACTAAAAAACAAAAGTGTATTAGAACCAAACATCTTCATGAATATAAAAAGGAAACCATCTCTCTCTTTCTCACCCCCTCCCTCTGCAACAGGACCACTTTAAACCATTACTTTGTTGATATCCCACTGCACCCTCTCTGACCTCTTTCTCTTCACACACACACACACACACACACACACACACACACACACACACTGTTTAATTAATTATTCAAAAAAAAATCTATAGGCCGATAAAGCAGTGTTTAGAGCGCACACCACAGAGGAACAGTACAGGAGTCAGTGTGATGGAGATGCCATCTTACTTGGGGTCTCCTATTCTTCCATCTCTTGGGGTACTGTAGCTTGTGCAGACTTTACTGAAGGACACCAGCTTCAAGTCCAACTCATTCTCCAGTTGTCTGGCCTGCTTACGCAGATCTACAGAATTGGACACAGACATAGCAACTAGAAACTTGCCAATAAAATTCATCTTAGGGAGCTATCTTCTTATACAGTACAGGTTTTTAAAGCTTGTGCTCAACATTTATAAATGTCGTTAAGAACAGAGTGAGTGCAAAATGTAATATAACTTTAAATGGTATGGGGTTTTCAGGAGGAGGGTTTTTATTCCGAATGGTTTCTCTAATTTCTAAACATAACCCTGACATTTTGTACAGGGCTGCTTTAGCTAATTTAGCGCACGATGCTTTTTATGGCATGACATTCAACGTCATCAATAAGTGGATGCTAATTTCACAGTTCGTGTTGTTGATTGACAAACTGTGGCAATTAGCTAGCAAGTTCAACACTATTGTGAGCGTTAAGTTATGTTATCTCAGCATTTGATGTGTTGGACAACTGAAGTCCGAATTCTAAATAGTTGACATAGTTTGTATACTGCATAAACAGACGTGTACCAGATGTTCAAACTAGACCTTACGTTATTACCTAACGTTAGCAAGTTATGGAGCCAGTGAGGTTTCTCGCTAGCTAACAAACTAGCATTGCACGGCGACGTAACGTTGTTTCTCTAGCCTGTGAAAATCCACGTCTAAGCTTAATTCGCTACAAAACAGCTATGGACGGAAACGCTAATATGTTTATACTAAATGTCGTTGACTTGCATTCAGTGACAGATACCACATTCCAAAGGTTCCCTTACGCCACCTCACCTTCCCAGTAGTTGCTGCTTCCTCCAGCCATCTTTGTTGTCCAACAACGTCACTAGCAGCAGCTGACGTGCCCCCTATACCACCTCAATAGAAACAAACAACCTGTGCAGCGCAAGCGCCTCCGCGTGGCGCACTACAGGTGATCTATTCTAGACAGTTACACTTCTATGAAGTTGAATGTACTAGACTCGAGCGCAAATGCAAATCATTTATGGGTAATCGCATGATGGTTAAGTTTAGCTAGCTTGTCCTTAACAGAGCAGGTAAAGAGCAGTCTAGATTCCTAGAACAGGCGGTGTGCAAAATTATACAGTGCCAATCGTGGGGTCTCGATCGAACCGTTGACATATGGACCATAATTCACCTTTTTGCAGGTAATTTAACCCTTAAATCATGAAGCAATAGCCATCGTTTAATCAACTCGATGTTTATTAATGTTGGTGTTATGATTTCCTCAACACCACATAAAAAGGTTGTGCATTGGGTGGCATCCGGTTAATTGAATTGCACTTTTTTTTCCATCCATATACATTTGGCAAACATTTAATTATCTACAATCGATCAAGATTAATCTAGAAAACACATTAAGAGAAAACAAAGAAATACACACACCTCTAGAATAACCCAGCAAAATAACTCGAGTTAGCTCCGACTTTCTTGCAGAGAAAAATCGACTTCGAAGTTGCACACATTCATAACCCAAAGTTCTAACAAAAATAAAAAATAAATTACACGGTACTGCCTCCATTGTAAACTGGATTGTAAAATAATGAACAGAGATAGGGCTTATATTATGGACTGAAAGGACGAAAGGGATACATATTTCTCTACGGGAAGGTGTTCATCCACAGGCCTATTAAACAATGTGAGATCCCGCTCAAGCTAACTCAATTAGAGACAGAGCCGTTGACATCTGCACGTGTTGTCCCATAGCATGTTGGAGACCTTTCTGGAGATTGTATTCCATACACTAATCAGCCTATTTATTGCATGTTTACTATTATTTGGGTGGGGTCATACCCCTTGGCAGTTTCACATCTACCAAGAGAATTATAATGCCTAAATTACACTTATTCCAAGTAGAAATATTGGGTGGAATATTTTTGTTACCTTCTGTTGTGTTACCCCACATTACTAAAGTTGACCCAACTTCTATTATTGATGCTATGACCAAACTTTAATTGAGCAAGAATTTTTAAACATTACTTTGATTAAATCAGATCTGTCTTACGAAATTCTACACAATGTCATTCAATTAAAGTTTGGTAAGAGCCAAGTAAAAGTATTGCCAAGACATAATTCTGCAGTCTGCAAATTATCACCCATAGACCTTTGAGTTAATAAGTAAGAGATATGAAATCCAGTAAAAGAAAAAGGAAAATAAACATATATACATAGACATACATACTCTCAGCTTTTTAACAAATCTTTCTTTTGACCACTGTTAATAGACTTGACAATGCTTGATTTCTATCCAGTGCAAGTTAGTTCTATGCATAGACAGCTTCGCACTCAACTAGATTGAGTTTCTTCAAGACTTTCAAAAGCTAACACAACGTCTATTACAAAATTCAATCGACCAACCATTTTGCTAATGCTATAACGTTTTTGGGAAGCCTAGTTATCGGTTTGGACACTCAAACTAAGCAGAGTAGCATAAACCAACCCCCCGCCCCCCCCCCCCCCCCCCCCCCCCCCCCCCCCCCCCCCCCCCCCCCCCTCCCTCCCTCCTCCCAGACTATTTAGCTCGGACCTCAAAAACGGATCATGATCAAAACTGGTCTATATTCATGTCTGTGTCCTACCACCTGAGTATTCGGACGGATTCCCATTAAAACCCTGACCAAGTTATGCTCTAATATACAAGGTTCTGCTATCCACTCATAACCGTTCAGAAGAGCCTCAATTGTGTGAACAGCATGTCTACATCTACAGCAGCCAAGGCACTGGGTTTGATTCTGCCTCTGAAAAAAGACTGGACATAAAGAGATGATGGAAAACACAACTCCTCCTGTTGATACTGTAGATGCTGCTTACCGTCGATATCAAAATGAAAACGGCAAATTACTAACAGACAATTAGTCTGTTCATTGTAGTTGTTAATCAAATAATAGCTACATATGGATAGGTCGAGCAGATATCAGTGATTAGGCTAGCTGATTGTGTGAGTGTGTGTGCACAGCTTCTCCAGGGCTTCAGTGTGCATCTATTGAAGAGTTGATTTGGGCATTGTGTTTCAGGCCTGGTGTGGATGGAACAGAGAGTCTATGCGAGAGCGCCCTCTGGGGTCACAAAAGGGAAAAGCGGTTTCTTATATGAGAGTGGATAAAATGCCCCATTGGACCAACACTTAATTGCTTTCCCTCTCTCTCTTATTCTCTCTCTCCTTCATCCAATATACTAAGGATCCAGAGATACAAAGCAGGGAAATCAATAAGTTACAATGGGATGGGCGTTTGGTGGTAGTAATGGTATCGTATTACGTTTGCGGTATGGCAACCAGTAACAATTTGTGGCAGGGTGAGGGCGCTCTCGCATTGCGTCGCTGTGGAGGCACTGTTCCTAAGCAACCGACACGGCATTACTGAAGTGGTACTTTAGAAAGTTGTCGATATAATACCAATAATAATACCGACGAGAGGCGCAAAGGGCGAGGGCTCACAGAGTTCATACAAGTCCTTGCCTCTTGCTCTCAATCCCCATGGGTGAAGATGCCCCTTGGAACAGACAGCAGTACTCAAACAGTAGTAGGATCGGAGTACTCCTACTGGAGTACTGCTATCAGAGTAGTGCTGAGTACAGCTGAAGAGCTGGGACTCCGGCCTTAGAGTTTGTTGGCGTAGAGCGTCTCCTCCTCGCTCTCACTCTCGTCCTGGAACTCGTTGGAGAGCAGCGACTTCTTGGAGCCCATGGAGGTGAGGCGGATCTCGTCCTCGTAGTCATCGCGGTGCTGCCGCAGACGGTGGAAGCCGTCCTTCTGCCGGTTGGACTTGGCCGAGCACACGCACCAGATGATGCACGCCGTTACCACCAGGGCTGTCATTGAGGCCGCTGCCGGGGAGGGAGGGAGGGAGTGTGAGAGAGAGAGAGAGAGAGAGAGAGAGAGAGAGACAGAGAGAGAGACAGAGAGAGACACACAGAGCATTTTACTTTAAGTATAAAAACAAAGGTATTATATGTCCTTCAAAAAATAAATAAAGAAGGAGTTTGTATCTCAATTTTAAATGTCTCAATTCCTCACATGCCTTGGAACTCCTCTCACTAACAAACTAGTACATGGGAGTTCTTCAACATAATCTCATACAAGTTGTAACAAGGAAACCGCCAAACCTTGTGTACTTCCTCTCTCACCCTCATTGCACTTCAACGGATTCGAATCAACAATGTGATTCTCTACTCACCTGCGGTAGCAACCACGAACTCCCGCGGTAGGCCAAAGATGCGGTTGTCCATGTCAAACTCTATGACGATGGAAGTGGCCGCTTCATACGATGACACGACCACCTAGGAAAGAAAAGACGGCGAGAATTCAACCCCGTTTATACGGAAAATCAAGATGGCTGAAAACGTTTTTTTATCTCAATTTTCCTGGTTGAATAAAGGTTTAATCACAAAAGGTGTCTGAAGGGCTCCCCTATATAATTATTAGGTCAACACTGAATTCGTATGGTATCTTTGGCTGTAAAACAGCTGCAAGCATGACCTCAATATTTCACAATTTCTCAGGTATTAATTCCTTTAGGCAAGAGACGAATTTCAGGCATGCCAGAGCACCAACAAGAATGACTAAACTTAGCTGCAAGAACGGTTTGGCAGATTTTATTAACAGACAACTAAGCTGCCTCCCTCCCACTATGGCTATGGTCACACTGCAAGCAAAGTTGCAGAATTGAGCACTAAGGCTTGCAGTGTGACCATAGCGCATGTAGAATAATAAGACAGAGTATAATTCTACATTTCAGGCTTCTGCAACTATAGTCATACTGTGAAAAGTTTGCAGTTATAAGGTATTGGGCACGTTCCCCAGTTGTTTTTCAAAAAAGGGCATTCTTGTGGTAAAAGTGAAAAAAAACAGTTAGTTGTTAATGTGACTTTTAGCAAAAAGAATGTTTGAGAAAAGAAATCACTTCCACCGACAGACACCGTAAACCACATGACTGCTTGTGGAGTCTCACATGGTCGAAATGCAACAGCATAAATGCTGCTCAAATCAGCCTGGTCTTAATCAGCTCAGTGGCTGCAGTTGGTGTTTCCTGTCGACTTTAGAGAAGTGGATTGTGGGATTTGAAGTCCTCTGCACTTCCACAACTATATTTCAGGCTAGTCACTTTAATTGTCTCAAAATTCATCCAGACCAGGAAATCAAATACTTTTCGGGGTCAAACATACTGGTTAGATTTATCTCCATGCTACAATCAACATGGAGGATCATCAGAACTTATTTTTCTTGTAGGCCTGGCAGCAGCTGAACAGTGAAACAGTGTTGAACCTTTCATCCACTCACTTACTATGGGAGAGGTAAGACAACTCTGTAAAAACTGATCTTAAAATGGCTACGCTGTTACTAGCATCTAATGCCAAGGCAAAGGTACTAGTAACTGCTGTAAATATTTTTGTGAATCAACTGTGTGCACATTCACAAACAATAGCGTGGGTTTAGCCTGTCTTTCCCCCTGGTTCCAGCGGTACAAGCAGCGCCTCTATGGGCTGAGCAGGGGCACCGTCCCACCCCAGCGGTACGGGGACTACATTATGACCGGGCCCAACATCTCCCGAGAGGAAACTCCACCCGAGAGACCTGCGGACGCCAGCTACACGAAGAACTGCGCCGTCCTTCCAGAGCTCCGACCTCCCGTCAGCGCCCAGCCCACCCAGGAGCCTCCCAACCAGGCCGGAGCTTTGAAGATCCACGGCTACACGGCGCCGGAGTACCAGCAGGTGTACCATGCAGTGGTGGACCCCTTCCTGTACACGGCCGGTGGCCAGCAGCGCCCCTACAGCATGGAGCTAGGCCACGCCATCAAACAACGCTTACTAGAGGAGCTCTTCTACCCGGCCCTGCAGATCACCAAGGAGACGGACGACAGGGTGCGGGTGACGGAGAGGTTCTGCGTGCTCCGCGCCGCGCCGCGCATTCTGGTGGAAATCAGTGGGGAGCCATCTTGTGAGGGGCCAAGAAAGAGGAGGCCTTGTCCAAGTACTCCGTGTTACGAGTTGTAAAAGAATATATACTGTATATACAAATTATAAATACGTATATATATATATATATATATATATATATATATATATATATATATATATATATATATATATATATATATATATATATATATATATATATATATATATATATATATATATATATATATATATATATATATATATATATATATATATATATATATATATATGGTGGGTTAAATTTGAGTTCTCATGGCTTTCATGCCACATTTGATATTTGGTTCCTCCTGTTTATTTGGGGGGGAGGGGGATTTTATTTTATTTCTGATAGAACTGAAGGAACACCAAAACAGAAATGAGCAACATTTGATTTTTGTTGTATAACTTTTCAGTTATTTGGGTAAATTGTTTTTGTATGATTCTTATGTATGTTATTTATACAAAAGTTTGATTTATTTTATAAACAAAAGTCAAAAGACTATGCACCCAGCAATCATGTGAGACCGACTCCTTTCATAACTAGAGTTTAAATCTAAAATAGGTTTAGACACACATCTTATAGCACCTGGGACCTGACGTAACAATACTAGCTATGTGACCATCTTACTCCACACACACACACACACACACACACACACACCTCCTGTCGCTGTTGCTGGTAACCCTCAGCCACGGCTTCTAGTTTGTGGCTGCCGGGCACCAGCAGGGCGTGGAAGTATCCTCCCTCAGAGGTGAACACCTTCACCCCCCCGTTCAACACGATCATGGCTCCTACGATGGGGTTGCCACTCTTATCCCTCACCACCCCACGCACTCCTTTATGGACCTGGGGAGGGCAGAGGGGGAGAAGAACACTTCGAAACATTATTATTAGAATAACCTTTATGTTAAGGAATACAAAACAACTTCATTAGTATTAGAATAACCTTTATGTTAAGGAACACAAAACAACTTCATTAGTATTAGAATAACCTTTATGTTAAGGAACACAAAACAACTTCATTAGTATTAGAATAACCTTTATGTTAAGGAACACAAAACAACTTCATTAGTATTAGAATAACCTTTATGTTAAGGAACACAAAACAACTTCATTAGTATTAGAATAACCTTTATGTTAAGGAACACAAAACAACTTCATTAGTATTAGAATAACCTTTATGTTAAGGAACACAAAACAACTTCATTAGTATTAGAATAACCTTTATGTTAAGGAACACAAAACAACTTCATTAGTATTAGAATAACCTTTATGTTAAGGAACACAAAACAACTTCATTAGTATTAGAATAACCTTTATGTTAAGGAACACAAAACAACTTCATTAGTATTAGAATAACCTTTATGTTAAGGAACACAAAACAACTTCATTAGTATTAGAATAACCTTTATGTTAAGGAACACAAAACAACTTCATTAGTATTATTATAATAATGACCTTTATTTAAAGAGACAGACAGTCTCTTTTTCAATTGAGCCCCTGCATAATAAAATAACATGTTCTGTTAGAAAAGCAAGTTCACCCACTCATCTTTCCACATTGAATCTTATGAACAACTCTGGGACTTATGGTTAGGGGAGGTTACAGGCAGCCTCAGCCTTAAGTAGACAGACAATGGACTGGGAGCTAATCAGTCACCTCCTCCAGCAGCAGCACACTACATGCTAGGAGTAAGGTAAACACTAGGGCAGTCCTGTTCCCTTTAGATAGAGTCCCCAGTCTGCACTTACCACCAGCAGCACACTACATGCTAGGAGTAAGGTAAACACTAGGGCAGCCCTATGGTCCTTAAGGCTGACCGACCCCTTTAAGAAGTCCATTGTCTAAGCCCTCCCCTCCTCCACCAGCAGCATGCCACACGCAACTAGGAGTTAGGTAAACACTAAGGCAGCCCTGTCCTTAGGTAGGGAGGCCCCAGTCCCCAGGCCCCAGTCCCCAGTCCCCAGTCCCCCAGTCCCCCAGTCCCCCAGTCCCCCAGTCCCCGCTCTCACCTCCACCAGCATGCTGAGTAGAGACTTCTTGTTCTCGGCCCAGAGGGTGGCCAGCTGCTCTGCGGGGGGGAACAGGCAGCAGCCGGTGTACACAGTGATCTCTGGACAGTGGCCAAAATCAACGCTGAAATCCTAGGAACGCAAACGGACAGACAAACAAAGTTGTGATTCAACAAGACTGAGCTCACTTTGAACACATGAACAAAAACACATTGACGTTCTCCGATTTCACTGAAAAGGTTGACGCAATTAAGACTGAAATGAGATGACTTTATAAAATAACATTTAGTTGTCATAGAATAACAAAACATAACACTGTCTAGTGTTTTAATTTAACACATAAACAGTAGTGTTACATGACAGTGGCATTATCTTATGTAGTATGTATGTATGTAGTATGTGTGAATGAGAGGGAGGGCATTACCTTCATACTGCCCATATGGCTCTGTCTCTCTGCTGCCCTGATCACCCCATCTGGAACACTGCCCACTGACAGGGAGACAGAGATATCAGTGGGCGGATCTCAGACCATCGAGAAAAAAAACTACATTTCCCATCAACCTTTTACAGTACAACTTCCATTAATATAAAAAGTGACTTTTGAACAGGAGTGCTGTAGTGTAGTACTTACTTTGGCCACTGTTTGGACATCCAGTCTCCCCCAGGTGCATCTTGGGATGGTTGCTAGCGTAAACATTGGCGAGGTATTTCAGAGTGCCTTCATTCTCCACTAGAACAGTACAAATCATACCATTTATTAAAATGTAAATCCTACTCTGACATAATATGATAACTGGTCAATTCCTGAAGCAAGAATAAGTGAGTAAACAAACAATATGTTTTCTTGAAAGTTATTTTTAGCAGCTAAACCAAAACTATTGATAGCATAAGAATGACCCGCCAATACAGTAAGCTAGTGAGCTTGTGTTTAGCTTTGGTTTGCAGTGAGGTTTAAAGCTTAATAAACAAAGTGGAACCAAGAACCTTTCTCCGCTTACTCCCTGTACCAAATCAACTCTCTGCCAAACCGACTCTTTCTGCCTAACCGACTCTTTCTGCCTAACCGACTCTTTCTGCCTAACCGACTCTTTCTGCCTAACCGACTCTTTCCGCCTAACCGACTCTTTCCGCCTAACCGACTCTTTCCGCCAAACCGACTCTTTCTACCAAACCGACTCTTTCTACCAAACCGACTCTTTCAGTGTATCTTGTCTGTCTGTCCCTGTATGTCAGGGTCCTACCTGACTGGACAGGCTTGTCGTAAGGGTAAGTAGCCAGGAGGGACCCTCCGTCAAAGGCAACGGAGAGCGTGTGGCCCCTCTCTAGGATCAGGTCCATCACTGCTCTGGTTTCAGGCTGGGCCTCCCCCACTCGCTGGGACGTGTTGCCTGACAGAGAGAGAGAGAGAGAGAGAGAGAGAGAGAGAGAGAGAGAGAGAGAGAGAGAGAGAGAGAGAGGATCTTAGTGCTGGTCGCACAGAGAGGAACACACACCATCGTCGTTCTGCTCGATTAGTATTATTATGATTATTATGATTATTATTATTATCAGTATGATTATTATTATCAGTACTATTATCAGTATTATTATTAGTAGTAGTAGTAGTAGTAGTAGTAGTAGTATTATTATTAGTATTATTAGCATTATTAGCATTATTAGCATTATTCACAAACACACAGAGGCATATATAAATAAGCACTTTTCAATTCAATGTGAATTATTCGGACCCCATTTCTATCCTCCTGTGCCACACAGACTCTCACCAAAGAAGTCGGTGTCGAGGTCCTTCCCGCGGCCGTTGGTCATGCCCACAGTGGAAGTGCACTGCTTCTCCTTGGCCAGTTCCCGCCCATCTGGGTTCATGGAGGGGAGGATGACTATGCGAGTCTCATTTATCAACTGTTCCAAAGAAAGAAGAGGCTGGTGAAAACACAGAAAACCTGCTTGGGCTAGTTTAGCTGGTAGCATCAATAAAGTTCATCAATTCTATCAACTACGTGGTTTTCATGAGTAACCCAGACCAGCTATGGGTTTGCTGTAAGAATAATACGTTATGTTTATATAGCACTTTTCCAAACAAAAAGCATGTCAACTTAACAGTGAACTTTAATTCAGTGAAATATGCATGAAAGCCAATGGCCTGCCATGTGAAACAGAAAGAGAGAGACACCGCCTGGTGGAGGAATCCAGCGTTACCCTGGTGATGGCCGGGTGTTTGCCGTAGTTGATACACAGGAAGAACGCAAACTCCAGCAGCAGCTCCGTGCCCACCGGACTGTTGCCGTGGATACCCCCCACGAAGCGGATCTTTGGCTTGGAAGGTTCCGGAACATCTGGATGGTTGGAGATCTCCAGGGCTCGGATAGTTCTGAACTCAACGCTCTGACCCAAACTAGACAGGAGGGAGGGTAGCATATGATCAATAACACTATCAAAACATGTTTAGGGGTATGGATGACAATAAAACGTAATGCCGTAATGTACAGCGGCAACTGAACTGTTTACGTGCCAGTACAGAAAACCCTGAGGTCAAAGGTTATGGGGGAGAAGGAAGCAGTTTACCCACGTGTTTAAGGTCAAGGGTGAGAGGGAGGGAGGGGGTGTAACTGAGGGTGATCTTGGGGAAGTCAAGATGGAGAGTTAGGGATTAGGGTCAGGGGTTTGGGGGTGTACCTGCGTAAGGAGGTGATCTTGGGGAAGTTAAGGTGGAGGGTCAGGGGTTAGGGGTGAGGGGGTGTACCTGCGTAAGGAGGTGATCTTGGGGAAGTTAAGGTGGAGGGTCAGGGGTTAGGGGTGAGGGGGTGTACCTGCGTAAGGAGGTGATCTTGGGGAAGTTAAGGTGGAGGGTCAGGGGTTAGGGGTGAGGGGGTGTACCTGCGTAAGGAGGTGATCTTGGGGAAGTTAAGGTGGAGGCCGCGCAGGAACTCGGACAGCTCCTGGTAGCGTCGGTAGCGGAAGCTGCTTTCGGTGGCTGTGCTCTTCACCAGGCGATCCAGGCCCTGGCCCAGGGACAGGTCTTTGATGAAGCCCTGGAAGGCTTCCTGTGACGGGTTCGGCGTGGTCAGGGGGCCCTTGGGGTCCTGGCTCCTGGGAGTCAGCTTGAAGTCCACCAACTCGACTCCCTCCTCGGGAACAATGGCCACGATCTTCACTGGCTTGAATCTGGAGGGGGAAGAGGGCAACATGGCGATGAAGGGTGGTGCCATGACCGGAAGGAAAAAAGGACTACAATACTTACTAATAACATGCTGCATAGGAAATAGTAAAACCAACTTTTTAAAATAAATATATATAAAACAATTAAATATATACATAATATCTTATTTACATGAATTGTATATTTCACATAAAATATAATTCAATATTTTGTATATATTGCATTGGTCCCTTATGACCTGCTATTAAAAATAAATGAAGACCTTCAGTTCGTCCACCTCTCCTCATATTCCGTGTGAGATATATATTACATCTGGTTATAATAAAAAGAATATAATATAATTAAATATAATATCTGTTATATTACATTCCTTCATTTCCCCCTCATATTCTATGTGAGTCTCTTTATATTGCTCAGGTCTCACTTGAAAAAGAGGTTTTAATCTTCTCCTGGTGAAATAAAGGTTGAATATAAATAATCATAATTGTATGTGCGTCCCACCCGCGGGCAGAGGCAGTGATGCTGTAGCTCCCTGGCACCAGCAGTCTCCAGTAGTCTCCTGTCAGGGTGGTGGTGACGTTGTGGGCGATGCCCTGAACGCTGATGGTGGCGTTGGGGATACCGGACCCGTCTCTGCTGTCAGACACCGTTCCCTTCACTCCTCTGTGGACCTGGGAGGACACACACACACACACACACACACACACGCGCACACACGCACACACGCACATGCACACGTTCTGTAAGTCGTTGCTGTCAACGACGTGTGATGTCTTCCATCACAAAATTGATTATTGATTGATGAGCCCGAATATGTTTTACGTCTAAATTAGACCTGCCTATTCTAATTTGAAGAATTGTATTTTTATACTTTTGCTTTGACGTTACATAGTTACTTGACAATTGAATACGTAATACAATGCACTTCAGTGGCTCTGACTTCGCTTGAAGGCAAGTTTGGAAACAAACACTGGCCCTATAAACCCTCTACGTGACAGTGAGAAACCCAGTGAAGAAACTCTAACAACACAAGGCCAGACCTGGTGGATGAACTGGAGCATGGCCCGGCGGTTCTGGGCCCAGTAAGAAGGCAGGTCCACGGCCCTGGGGTACTTAACACAGCCCAGCTCAATGGTCACCTCGAAACAGTTGGTGTTGAGGTAGTTCCAGTCCTGCATGCCACCTAGAGAGATAGAATGAGTGTTTAAATATTACTGGGAAGAGTGAGAGTGTCTGTTTATATATTATTACAAAGTAAGAGTCTGTGTGCTTATATATTACTACAAAGTAAGAGTCTGTGTGTTTATATATTACTACAAAGTAAGAGTGTGTGTTTATGTATTACTTCAAAGTAAGAGTCTGTGTGTTTATATAAGGTGAATGGTTCCGTTGTTATGGGAAGTTTGAAAGGCCACGTACCAGGGACGTTGTACCATTTTGCGCCGTTAGTGATGCCGTCGTCAAAAAACTCCCTGGGGTACATCTTTTCACAAGGGTGACCTTTGTGCATTAAAGAGTTCTCCTACACACACACACACACACACACACACACACACACACACACACACACACACACACACACACACACACACACACACACACACACACACACACACACACACACACAATGAATCCATTGTTTAGGAACAGAATTTTGAAGCGTTCCTGATTACGTCGTGTCAGCGTCATTTTACCTGAGAGTATGCTCTGGCCACCTGCTGAAAGACCATGTCATCAGGGCAGCTGCTGTAACGACTAGCACCCTCCCTGTCGTTGTCAAATGGATAGTTCACTACCAGAGAGCCTGCGTCAGACAGGACGGAAAGACGGTTTAGTACTCTGCAAAGTATCGAGTCCATCTGACTACCAACTGACCAGGTTGTATACTCTCTACATTAGTCGGAATAGGAAGTCGGTTTAGCACTCTGCAAAGCATTGAGACTTAGGGAATCCATTTAGATTCAGACTTGATATTTGAGAGAATATTATTAGAATAATTATCGTTGTATTTATAATTGCTATCATTAGAATTACACTTACGATTATTATTACTCTGATTATTATTATCCCAAACACTTAACGTCACATTAAATAAAACATAAGTGCAGTGTGTATTTCTAGCTTGCCTCCATGGAGGTTGGCAGAGAGGACAAAGGGATTGCTCCTCAGCCAGCTCATCACAGCAATGGTCTCTGGCTGTCGGGGCTCGGTAATAACAACAAACTGGTCTGGAAAGTTGCGGTTGAGGTCAAAGTTATTGCTGTTGTTGCGTCCTCTGTAGCCATGCACGTCCCCTGAGAGAGGAGGAAGACGGGGGGGGGGGGGGGGGGGGGGGGGGGGTTAGAAAACATCAAACATTAGCAGCCACTAATCAGACACATTTTTACTATCTTAAAACATTTCCCCCTGCTCGAGTTCAGTCACATCCTGTTTTGTTAACTCACTCCCTGTTGTGGTAAGTCACTTCCTCCATTGTTAGGCTACCAGAAGAAAGGAGAATGCCCTGGCCTACTCTCAAGAACTAATGGAGGAAACCCTACTAAAGAATTTAGCGAACGAAAGAACAAAAACAACTCAAGTTACACACTTCAACTACGCGTTTCCTTGTTAGCCATTTACTTGGGTGGGGGTTTCCCCCCCGAGAGGCTGTGGTTAAAAAACCCCTTCCATTCTCATGATTTACAGGAGTAGGTAGTTATTTGTTTTCTTTAGAAAGTGCTTCCTCCTTCTCTCACCTTCTCTGGCCACCTCGTAGCCGTCCGGGTTCATCGACGGCATGATGTGGATCCTCGTGCTGTTCACCAGCTCCGTGACCTCGGGGTCGCTGCCATAGTTACGGCACAGGTACTCGATGAGGTTGAGCAGCAGCTCCCGCCCGACAACCTCGTTGCCGTGCATGTTACCGATGTACTTGAACTCCGGTTCACCTGAGGAAAGACAGGCAGAAGCCAACAAATAAACAAATAAACAGAAACAGAAATAAACAAACGAATAAATAAACAAACAAACAAACAAATAAATAAATATGGGGCATTCTGCTGTGAAAAGATAAGCAACAACCCTAAGCTTGAGTATAACAGACGGGCATTCACTGTGAACTACCGTAACATCTGTGCTCCCCGCCAAGCTTCCTTAGAGGTCCTTATACTCAGCTGTGGCATGGAGGCATAAAGCTGGCCATAACCACACACTGAGCATTTTAAAACCAGCTGAGGTAACTTCAGTGTGACATACGTTTTAAGCTCAACCCAAATCAGTACCACAGTAAACTGAACACGTTCTTCAAAAATGCAATGTATTCAAAAGCACAACCCTAAAAACACCCCCCACCCTTCCTCCCCCTAAAAAGGTCAAGCCCTCCAGCACTCCTTCCCAGCACCTTGTTCATGGACCCGGGGGTTGTCGGAGATGACCATGACGTAGAGCTCCCTGTCCTCCGCAGACTTCCCCACGGAGTAGAGGTGAGCGATGGCAGGGAACTCGTTGCTGTACTTCCTGAGGAACAGCTCCATGTCACTGTAGTGGTGGTGCCGGAAGTCCCCGGGCTGGACGGGCAGACGGGACTCTGGAGGCGTCAGGGGAGAGGCGGTCTCGCTGGCCACCGTGGCCTGGGCGGGGCTGCTGGCGGCGGTGGTGGTGGGGGTGGGGGTGGTGGCGGTGGGGGTGGTGGGTGGGGGTACGGGAGGGGAGGTGGAGTTGGAAGCAGCGAGGCCGGTGATGGGCGGCGGCGCGCCGTCGGTGGTCGCCGTGACGACGGGCGTCAAGGTGAAGTTGAGCGGCGTGGCCTTGCCGTCCGCGACCTGTACGTCGTAAGAGGTCGTCGGCGCGTACCTGCCGACACACAACAGATACGTTTGACCCCGCCGCCGCAAAGTAAAACATCAACCCGAAGGAAGGTGCAAGTCAGCAAGCCTGGTTAAAAAATACCCTAGCAGGAAGTACATTTGCATTAAAACCTTGTGATATCATTTTCCTGGCCTGACTCTTCAAAGACAGGTGTGTGCTTTATATAACGCCGGGAAAGGAGCACAGAGGTTTCTTTAAAGTGAACGACATTAAGGACATTGAGCTATATTCTGTTCAAAAACATGGTTCTTTTATTGTGTTTTCATATGTAATATATATGTATGTATTTTTTATGTGATGTCTGGTATCTGGAGAGTGAGATTGCAATAAAGGTTTGATTGATTGATTGATTGATTGATTGATTGATTGACACGTCTTACCCTGGGGCGATGGCTGAGACGTTGTAGGTGCCAGGCAGCAGGAGACGGTAGTAATCTCCAAAGCGGCCCGTGGTCAGGTTGTGATTGATACCTGTCACCACGATGCTGACATCAGGAAGAGCAGTTCCATTGACTGCCTCCGTTACGTAGCCTCGCACTCCAATGTGAACCTGGCACAGGACAGGACAAGGGGGCTTTAGAAGCTGAAACCAGTTCAGCTACAAATCTAGAAATGGAACTACAAAGCCGCAAATTGAACTACAAGTCCCACCTGCTCCATATAGGCCAGCAGGGACTCTTGGTTGTAGTCCCATTCCTGCTGTAACTGGGAGGACGGAGGGTATTTGCAGCAGCTCAGCTCCATGGTGATCTCCAGACAGTTTCCCTGCAGGTAGTTGTAGTCCTGCATCCCTCCTGAATACAGAGAGAAAAACGCTCTTTAAAAATGATATATAACCAGGTGTTTATTGTTTTGATTATTTTTCTCCATACTACCACTTTGTATGTGTGTGTGTGTGTGTGTGTGTGTGAGTGCGTTTCTACAGAATAAACAGTGAATGCTGGTGGTTGATGTATTGCTTGTCAACCATTTCATGTCGGTTGCAATTTCAGTGATTTGGGTGTTAGCTAAGAAGAACATACTTGCTATACAGCTCCTTACTTTAACAACATCTGGTCTTGAAAACGAATAGGCATGATAGAGCAGCACATTCAGGCTTAGACCTTGGACTCCTGCAACAAGCCAAAACGTATCCCTAATTCCCGCACCAACATGAATCTTGTCCCTGATTCCTAAACCAAATTGAATCTTGTCCCTGATTCCTAAACCGTGATGAACCTTGGTAGATCCCAGTGCATGGTGCTGCTTAATGGCATGGGTGTTGTCTATTCAGTGGTAGCCGGCCATTTCTCCAGGGAGTCAGGAGGAGTGTGTTTGCTGTGGCACCCTGCCACTCCACTGGAACGCTGGAACTCAATGAGAACACCAACTCACACAACCACCAGAAGGAAACTCAGTAACCTTTCTCACACGTGCATACTGAAAACGCCAATCCTCTCTCCTGTTTTACTACGCAAACACGGCCCTGTCTGGCAAGTGAACTCTCTCCACGCGAGTAAACCAACACATAGATGGAGGGGGCTGAGAGGGAAGCAACAAACGGAAAGACGATCGGAGATCAGAGAGTGCTACAGTCGTGGTAACACTTGCAAATATCCGCTGCGACGGTGGCACGAGGCCAAATATTGATGGTGTGATGCGGTCTCACGAGTGTTTGCACCAGCAGTGCACGTGGACGCACGGTGCTTAATAGGATGTGTCACGAATCGAAGGGATTGTTAGCAGCTGTCGGACAGTGACTCAGAGACAGGACGGAGAAGGAATAGCATCCTACACATGGTTTCTGACTCTATTCATTCACCAGATCAGACACAACAAACAGAGAAAAGCAATCTCCATTAAAACAACACTGATCTTCTCGGTTTTAACCAGAGTGCTTTGGCGCCGAGGGAGCAAAGTCATCCAAACGTCAGACAGCTAAAGCTTTGTACAAAAATAGCCTGGCTGAACACAATAGCCTAACGTACATTTAGAAATGATTGGTTCAGCCAGAATAGACCGCTGTGCTGATTTTAAATGACCAGTCAATTCAGCAGCTTTGGTAGTAGTTAAGGTAGGCTACATCGGTTACTGTCTGCTAGCCTACTTCCTGTGGTTGATAGAATGACTGGGGGTTAACCTGGCTATGTCAGTTTCTCTTGGCCTTATGTTTTCCTGGGCCAGCCTGACTACAGTGAGTCTATATATTATATATACACTGCTATGAAATCTAGGCAAGACCAAATATCTTGTATCAAGCCAATATAGTATCTAATATACTATACTTTATCTCTTAATATAAGATAAATCATCTTCCTAAGAATTGTGGATGTTGGATTATTTTACTTATTTCAAGACGTACTTATCAAGATCATTTTCTTGTTCTATTGGCAAATCATTTTGCTTGTTTGTTGAGCATTTTCTGCAATGCACATTAGAAAGGAAGTTCTCACCAGGTCGCATGGCTCAACCCGGTGAAACTAGGGAAGTGCTCCTCAGAACTTTTTTTGACAAGCTTAAGCACCTTGTAACCTTGTTTCAAGTATTTGCTATATAGATAAAGTTTATTATTATTATTATTATTATTATTATTATTATTATTATTATTATTATTATTATTATTATTATTAATAATAATAATAATAATAATAATAATAAGGGATTTTCCAATAATTCCCCAAAGCATAAGCCTAGCCCCAGCAGCATCAGCACAATACATTGGAGGAAAACATTAGTACTTTTACAAAACAAAATCAACTGTTGAAAAATCATCAGAACCGTGCCCATATCCACATGCTTAAAAAATATGAGTAGTCTTGACTTTTTAGTTGCTCTCCAGACAAAGCTTTCTTCCAAAAATTAAAAAAGGAATGACTGATCTACCTGCGCTTGGTATATTAAACTGGTATATATGTTCTCTTGTGTAGTTAATATATGGACTTAACGTTTGTCTTTAGCTAGTCATGTGAGGAGAAGGTAAATTGCTCGTCAAAGGTAAAGCAAACACCCTCCCTAGACATAGCGCCCAGCATGGGGTGACAGTGCAGTCACACTACATCCTCCCTGCAGCCAGGATCCAGACCGACACGCCCAGCTTTATCTGCTGATCCTCTCACACTACTTAACCAGGCGAAGACCCCACACAGGGCAAACACACACTGTGTTATATCAAGGAGGGGCTCAGCAAGATAAAGAAATAAATCTGTCTTTACCATTACGTCTAGCAGGAGAACAAGAGGAGGAGGGATAGTGGAGATCCTGGAAAGAGGATAAAAATGTGCCATCTCTGTGTGTGTCATCTCTGGGTTTTCATCACACTGTTTTGTAGCTTACCATGCATCAGAGAGCTGTCACTCATGACATATGGATAAATAATTGGTCATTTAAATCACATGACTGGTGAATGAAATACCATGATTGGTCAATTAAAATCACATGACTGGTGAATTAAATCACATGACTGGTGAATTAAAACTAAAAACTTTTCAAAAAATCAGCCTTGATTATCTTGAATGATAAGTAGTCTAATATGGTGAAACATGGCATGGAAGCAAGCACTGGAAAATATCTGCTTCTAGATAGCCCAGCTCTAGTCAGCAGAGAGTGACATTAACCTTAAAAGCTGTGGATCATTAACAAATACAGAAACGACATTTGCCACTAGCATAAAAAAATATCGAGTCCTATAGCAACCCAGACCACAATCACCTAGGACAGTCTTCTTCTATTGGCCAATGTACTGGACAGAACAGCTTTCCTCACAGCAGAGATACACATAAACAAACAAAAAACACATTTCTTTTGTTATGGCTTCCCTTAAATAGTATATTACCCATGTGCCATTGGGTGGCCTACGATTTAGGCCAAGTCATTGTACAAATGAAAGACAACACACACAAAAACATATATATGCTATATAAGTATTGAAAAGTGGCTGTTTAAAGATTAAAGATGAAAGAATTTGCCAGATCGTCCTAGAAACCCCACCCAAGCTGCAGTCACAGTGGCTTGGCTTAGTCATCACAGATGTGCTTAAACGTAACAGTGGATCCTTAAGGGGAAAAACACTTTGTAAAGCTAATAAGTCCCATAACATTGGGACATTTCCAAGAACCATTAGGTCAGCCCTCAGCAGCTGCATCAGGTCTGCTTGACTCACGCATGACATTTACTAGAGCTCAGAAATTACTTCCACTTGAATTCATTTTGTTTAACTTGGCAGGACTAAGATAATAACCCAAACCAGAGCCATCAGTTATACCAACAGTTCCAAACTCTTATCCTATCTGACGTTGTTGATTCCGTGACCGCCGTGCTTGCCCTTTAGTCATGAGGGGAGACGGCTGTTGTGGTCTTGAAAGAGAGCCTTGCTGTTTGGGGCCTGTTGCTCGCCACAGCCTCTTAAGATAGCACACGCTGGGATTCCACGTCAACCACGCCGTTGATGAAAAGGGTAATTGGGCCGGCCGGTTGGTTAGGTGTGTCAACTTGAAGTGCAGTTTAAAATGCAAAATCGAGTTTCCTGCTTCATACCGGCTTTGGTTGTCTTGGCCCGAAACGATGGAAGGATGGATTTAGTTTACCTCCACTTGGGAGAAGGAAGTAGACCATGCTCCCTTTTCAGTCACTTGTGGATATTTAGGGAAAGCTTGCAGACTAGCCAAAAGAGAGTGTGTTGCGGAACATCTCTGCATAATTTACAGCTTGTGTAGACTTAAGCTAAGGCTAGACGTTGGCAGGTCTGAAAAGCTGTGACCTTGACGTTATAAAGCGCTTCGTTGCCGTGTTCACACATCATTCCTAAGCCTTCCTCTTAGACGTTCCACATCTGGTAAAGCCTAAACCAGGGATTAAAGAGGGTCTCTTACACATCATGAACACACACAGATGACAACCCCTCCGTACAGGAATAAAGAGTTGACACCTGGACACCTAAAACCTTGATAAAGTATCTCTTTATAACTGGCCAGGCTGATATTTCAACCCAAGAGTCCAGAAAACACACACACAGCGTGTCTGGATCAGGTTCCTACTAGTCTTTGAGCGTGACCAGCACTAAGGTGTTGAAAGCTAACTCTGTGATAATACCAGGAGAGAAGGAGAAAGGGAAGAGAGTGTCTGCCGGCTACGCTAGGGAGGAGAAGGTGCAACATGATTCCCGAGGCCTGTTGCGTTTGGCAGCCAGTGGTGCTGATGAATGCCGTAAGACATTCTGCCAGAATCTCGGATTTTCTCGGGTTTTGGTTTAAGCTAGTTCGCCTGACAAGAAAAACAAAGTGTGTTTACAAAGCCCTAGAGCTACGTCTACTTACAAAGGAAAGGAATACACAGGTCTAGTCAGTGTAGCTGTTGCCCCCTAAACAATATGTTCACAAATAAACGTTCTGCTACCAGCATGACTAGCACTGATCACAGTCAGGTTAAAAAAAAACATAAAGCAGGTAGGCCTACTGTTTAAGAAGAGTTATTGTAAACAACATTAGGCAAAGTGATGCCTACAGGCCCCAAATACAGCCTATTAAGAAGCGTCACACTAATTAGCCCCGTTTCCATGGTAACACGTGGCCTATGTATCACACGTGCCTCCCTGGGGTGCAACCTCTCCGTTCCGGAGACACAAAAGTGTGCCACCATAAGGAAATCTCAAAAAGCGCCGAGTGCTTCTCCTCAGCAAGCCTTTCTCTCTCCCCGTCATGTGACCTAGAATATGTGACCCTGTGTGAGAGCCAAACACAGTTCAGCTTCACCTGTCTGGCCTGACTCCCTTTATCTGGTCATCAACGCCTCATACACAAGCTCTACATGCGAGGTGATCAAAGACGAGAAAATAAAAAAAATTTTAAAAAAGGAAAGAAAGAAAAGAAAAGAAAAGAAAAAAAGGCCTCGTCAGGCTTAATCACCGTGGCAACCGGGAATTGAAGCTCGCCCTCCATAATACGTGTGATTGTTTGAAAAGAGGTGAAGTGGAATAATCACTAGTAAGCAGCCTCTCCGAGCAATTCTCAGGAAACACAGCAGGTATTACACACGACAGGAAAGGCAGATTATTGGTTCACCTGCGACATCGTACCAGTCCGCCCCGTTGGTGATGCCATCTTTGAAGGTTTCGTCTGGGGTGTCGAGGCAGTCGGGCCGGCCGGTCTTCATCACAGGGTGGTTCTGGGCGTAAACGAGGGCCAAGTGCCGGAAGAGGCCGTCGTCGTCGGACCGGCTGTAATGTCCCATTCTAGCGTGAGTGGCCGAGTCATCGAAGGGGTAGCTGGCCACCACTGTGCCTCCATGCAGGTTCCCTGACAAAACAAACCTGGTGGGATGGAGGGAAAACATACATTATTACCAGAGAGGGGAGTCCACACAGATCAGTGGAAAGAGCATGGGGTTGATTCATGTGCTGTGCAAAAGTATGCAAACCATCTAAGAAATGCGGATCGAACACAAGGGAACAGTGCAAGTTATTTACCCATAGTACCAACGCCAGTTCAGAGCAGGTGCATAGGCCTACATGTGTACTGACAAGCAGAAACCTGTTACGCATACTCTAGTCAAAGTATAGTTCAAGAAGGCCTTGATATTTGTTCCTTTCCAGAGGATTTAAAGACTTTAGAACTGTGTTCATAATTAATAACAGCTGTAAAACTAAAATGAACGCTAGCCACTGTTAAATGTGCTCAACTTTTATATGTGTCTGTGCGAGATGGAATTAGACTACTCGCCTTGAATTGTCCAATACTTATTAACTTTGGCTAAATGAATTTCATCGTATGACTTTTGAAAGTGCTGAAATTGTCAGGGATCTTTTTACTTTAGGCTAAATGTTAAAAACAGAGAATGGCCTTTTAAATGAAACAGTGACAAAGTACCCAAACCTTTCTCCAACTTACTTGCTCTCCAGAATCCACTTCATAACAGCTCTAACTTCAGGAATGTCTTCTCGGTTGATTTGAATTGTTGTAAACTGGTCAGGGAAACTTCTGTTAAGATCCTGGTTTTTGGCATTCTGACGACCACCTGCATCACCAGAGCAGTCGCCTTCTATTGACTTTTCAAAGCCGTCAGGATTCATACTTGGCATAATGTAAATATCCGTGGTCGTCACCAACTCCGTGATGCGAGGTTCTTGTCCGTATTTTGTCAGCAGGTACTCCACAAGATAGACGAGGACCTGTCTCGAGATAGTCTCGTCCCCGTGCATGTTCCCAACGTACTTGAATTTGGGTTTCCCTGGTAAGTCTACGTTGGAATTATTTGTGATACGCATCACCCACAGTTCTCTTCCCATCACCGACTGGCCTACGCTTGACAGGTTAGCAATTTGCGGATATTTTAGAGCCAAAGACTTCAAGCGTTGTGTTAAATCCTCATAATTGTAGTATCTGTCGTAGGCTTCAACCTCCTCTGTTGTTCGTTTATCAAGCCTCGCCTCGCCACGGTTTACAGAAAAAGAGACCAGAACAAAAAAGAGAACCCCAAAAAGTGAGACGCGTACTTGCCGCGTTGTATGGAAAATACCCCGATTATGTGATTCCATGTTTCTGTATTCCAAAACGTTTCACCATTCAGTCTTCGGAATTGCTAGACTCTAAATGTAATGGAATAAATGTTAAGCTACTTATTCTAGCAATTGCTGGCTAGCTGTTTCCCCAGCGGTAGATAGCCTGTCTATCTCAACTTCCTTTTTCAGGCTTTGTAGGCGGAGCTCACTTCTGATGTCACTATTGTTAAGGGGGCAGGAAGTCTTTTAGGGTGGCACCCTAAAGTCAAGCACATCCGTGCGTGTGTGCATCACTGAACTACATGTGTATGTTTGTTTCTTTGTTTGTGCGTGCGTGTGTGCAAGAGTGACATTCGAGTTGGTTCCAAAGATTCTTTTTTGCAATTAATAATGAATTTATGATAGACTATCGTGATTAATAAGCCAGCATAAAATCTAAGCAATATATTTTGTTCAGATATTGAGAACTATAAATATTTATTTGAACAAATATGAATGAAATCTTTTCGAGCCATTCCTTGGGCAATTTCTATCTTTTGGGTGACCCTATGTGAAAAGTTGTTTGGGGGGCCCCTTTTTTTGTGAAATTATTGTAGGGGAATTCCAAACCCTCTAAGGTGGTCCAGGGGCATGCATTTAATAAATGCATCAATCTGGTGCACTTTAAGAGATCAGTGGAAAATACATGCATATCATTTTTTCACTCAGCACACAAGGGTGGTTGGTTACCAATACAGACCAGTCATATACATTTTTTGAGAAAATTAAAGACTAAAATTACAGCATGGGGGCCCCTGGTTGCTTCAGGGGTCCTATGCAATCGCATAGTCAGCAAGAAACGTCTCTGGCCATTCCAGTCTGGTTTTCGCCCCCATCACAGCACAGAAACAGCCCTTGTCAAAGTCACCAATGACGTCCTAACATCTGTCGATACAGGTGCCCTCAACATTCTTATTCTCCTGAATCGGTCAGCAGCCTTTTTTGACTCAGTGAGTCACAACATTCTCCTCACAAGGCTGTGGAAGTAGATGTCGAGGGTACCGCACTCACTCTCCTCCCTTCCTACCTCACCAACCGGAAGCACTTCATCAACCTCCATCCCCACACCTCCTCAACTGCTGCAGTCACTCAGGGTGTCCCACAAGGCTCTGTGCTTGGCCCGCTACTATTCATCATCTACATGCTCCCCCTTGGTCAGATCACTTCAACCTGGACTTCCACTGCTATGCTGACAACACACAGATATACCTCACCACCAAATACCCCACCAACCCACCCCAGGCCCACATTGAATCATGTCTGTCTGCTGTTACACTCTGGATGAAGAGCAGCTTCCTGCAACTTAACAGCAATAAAACTGAACTCCTTCTCATTGGCGCTGGAACCCATCACTGTTCACTTTATAACTACAACTTTAATTTTAGACAGTGCGATGGTCTCTCTGATAGGAGAGAATACATTGACTATGTTTGGTTCACAATGCATGGCTGGGCAAGTGGCCTTTTTTACCTTTCCTCCTTTTTGAAGCGCAACTCCGTCATATAGAACACGCTCACAAGACGTTATCATCACGCTTGAAAGCCCAAAGGTTTATGCAGAGCTTGAGTGATTAGTTTATTATTATTTTTTAATCCAGATCAATGGAACAAGGTAGCCTACAATGGGAATGGAAAATGGTTTGTGTAACTTTAACAATTTAAAGTTTTATTGGAGGTTATTGGAGTTTAGAAGTGTTGTTTGGGTGGAACCTTAAAACAAATATACTGTATTTGTGTGGGTTTAATTTATACATATATATTCTGTCATTACCTACTTTTAAACAGGGCACTGCTGAAAAAGAGACATAGTTTCAGTTGGTGTCCCCTGCATAGATATATAAAATACTAATTGTATTGATCGGTATGCATATGTGTTTTTTTATTTGATGTTTATAAGCCTTGGAAAGCCAACGCTGTTAATATAACCCTTACAGTTATAAAAAGCCTGCCTGCAGGGGGCACTACAGATTCTAGGAATGTTTACACCAGTGGTTCGTCTGGTTTACATAATGTGTGTGTGTACCAAGCATTCACTTAAGATAAATATATCATAAGTATGCCAATGTGTGGCTCTCAAATTATAATTCCTTTTTGTTCAGTGACAAAGTTAAAATGTTTGTGACAACTGTCGTGAAATAGTAGTTTTTTATATATATTGAACAGCACTTGAATTACAAAGCAGGTTCATAGCAGATACATTGCTGTTTATTTGACAAAGCTCCTTTCTCTCTTCATTGATAGCAGTTAGCAGAGTGTGTCTCGTATCGATACAGAGGAGGAGCATCCCCCGTTCCAACGCCACCACCAAAGACCTCGCTCATGTTCTCCACTGTGGCTTACTGGTCGTCATTCATTTCTCTCTCTCTCTCTCTCTCTCTCTCTCTCTCTCTTTCTCTCTCTCTCTCTCTCTCTCTCTCTCTCTCTCTCTCTCTCTCTCTCTCTCTCTCGCTCTCTCTTTCTCTCTCTCTCTCTCTCGTTTCTCTTGGTTTTCTTTTAGCGATGGAACAAAAACAAAAGAGCTCGAGACAGCTTTTAGTTTTTTCGAGGAGCACCAGGAGCATCAGCCTCGGCTTTTAGGGATCTGCCACCATTGGCCAAACTTCAAATGATAGAGTGACGGAGGAAGAGGAGGAGGGAGGGTGTAGGAGGAGGAGGCGAGGAGAAATAGGGAGAGAGAGGAGGAGGGAGAGTATAGGAGGAGGAGGCGAGGAGAAATAGGGAGGGAGAGGAGGCTGCGCGTTTCACTGCTGGATTCGGCGCAGCGACTGCACCTGGAAGGTCTGAGCGTGGGAGCCCCACTCCTTGTAGTGTTTGTACTCGCCGCCATGACGATCACATTCCATGATGTACTGGTAGCCACGGTAACCGGGATACTGGTAGCACACCCAGCTGATGGATTGGTAAGGGGGAGAAGAGTGAGGGGAAAAAAAAACATTAACCAATCATACATTTTTTGGAAATATCAAACAACTAGTTTGACTTGACTTGTTTTGTATAGAAGGCTGAGCAGACCATGGATTTATGGAAGTAGACTTGAAATTATTTCATGATAAAGGGTATATTTCAACAAAATGAGCATCCTATGAAAGCCTGTGTTACAACTCACCTAAAACGCTGTGTAACTCACATCTCACAAGTTATTGTCAGAAAAAGTTCAATTATTTACATAGTTTCTGAGCTCATCATATGGTCTCTCCTATAACATTTTATCATGCATTTATTTATTTAACTTTATAGTTAGTTCCTGACACAACTCCATCTAAATGTGTGTCCCTTCATCATGTGTGGGTGTTAACCATTTCAGATGGCAGGTTTAAATCTCCTTGAAACAAAGGCCCAGATGAAAATGGAGGACTTTGGAAGAGGACTCACGCTCCGCTCTGGACCTGCATGGATCCGATCTCGTTGTTGCCCCATCCCATGGCCTGCAGAGAGGGGTAGTCATCGTTCATCTCCCACTGCTTCCCAATGAAGTTCTCGTTCTCAAACACCACTATCTTGGACTCCTTGTGGTTCTGTTGGAGTGGAAAGGGAGGGAGGATTGGATTATGAATCCCCCTCAATCAATACTCAGCTCAAAGGATCAAACAGACTGTGATGATAGTCAAGGGCAACGTAAGAGCAGAGATCGTGACACACGTTGAGAAGGAAAGCAGTTACGTTTTCCTCTTTATTGAACGACATCATGTGCAGTAAAATTATTTTATGTGTGTGTAAATCGTCCATCTTCAATGGAAATTGTGCGCGCTTGGTCGTTTAAAGGGCTCTGCTCCTTTTCCTTTCAGTGTCAGAAACACACAGAGAAAATGCATACTGTCTCTGAAGATCTATTTTGAGAGTCAGGAAGATATTGTAATGTGTTGTAGTACTAGCTATTAGGCCTGCCTGTTCACAATGACCCTGGTGATACGTTGAGCACTCCATCTACAGATCTGTTCTGCTGAGCCGCTGGACTGATCAAGCCCTTCTGCCAGTCTGCCTAAAAAAACACTGACATATTCAAAGTGGCTCATTTCCAGTGTCAAAGTGAAGCAGCTCAGAGCTGAGGGCCATAAAGGCATTGGCGTTACACGGTCACTCACAGCCGAACAGACGGGGCGGAAAGAAATCATCCTCTCGACGTGGTAGGCATTGCTGCCGCTCCAAGACTCCCAGCGAGGATATTCCCCACGCTCCAACACAAACTGCTGCCCGCAAAAACTGGAGTGCTCATACCCGGCCCAACTGCAACAGACAGACAGGCAGATAAACAAACAGCCAGAACAGACAGACAGGCAGACAAACAGGCAGACATGCAGGTAAACAGACAGATAGACAGACAGGTGGACATGCATACAGACAGCCAGACAGACAGACAAGCAGTCAGAATAGACACACAGTAAGACAGACAGATAGGCAGGCAGACAGGTAGACATGCAGACAGACAGACAGACAGACAATGTTTGCATAGAACTGTGTAACTCAAGAAGAAAATGGCTAGACAAATAAAGGTAATTATAATAATAATAATTATTATTATTATTATTATTATTAACAACATTATTGTTAACATTATTATTATTATTATTATTATTATTATAAGCTTGTTGTCTTTATATTATTGTTGGACTTGCAATAACAATAAAGTAATACCTGTACAGTATTATTACTCTGACTTACGCTCCACACTCAACCTTTAGGGAACGGATGTTGTCCACACCAGACTCCATGATGTTCTGACAAGCAGCCGTGAACTCCATGCGCTTTCCCTGGAAGTTCTCCTGATCGTACACTGTGATCTGGATAAAAACACAGCCCACACACACACCAGGAACACAGTCAGCTAACAGACTGTGATGTATGTGAACACTCCCTACAGACAACACCAGCTCATAAACAGCCATATACATGCTCAATGGTAAAAGACCACAGTTGTTTTCAAAATGGAGGAACATGATATTAAACCACGTACTGTAAAACCAGTATATGACATCAGATGTGTTTAAACCTTTCTGTGTATTTCTCTATTTGTTATTATTTTAGTTTGAAGTGATGGAGGGTGAAGCAGCCACTCACCTTCCATGGCCCCAGAGGGCTGGGGTTAGTCAGAGCCATTCTAGTGGATAACTCAGTGAAGACTGATCTGTGGGGAGAAAAACACATTCAGACCCTTTAAGAAAGTCAGACACACTGCAAAAAATAAACACTGCAAGACCAAATATCTTGTATCAAGCCAATATATCTAATATTTCTTAATATAAGCGAAATTATCTCCCTAAGACTGCTGGATGTTGGATTACGTTACTTATTTCCAGAAAATGTGCAAGATAATTTAAATAAGTAACATAATCCAACATCCAAGAGTCTTAAGAAGATAATTTCGCTTATATTAAGAAATATTTGTTATATTGGCTTGTTACAAGATATTTGGTCTTGCTTAGATTTCATTTCTTGCAGTGCAGGGATCTATTTGACCCCAACCTTTGCTCTCCTAAAGCCAAAGCAGCAAAGCATCAGTCTGCAGTCAGTGGTTGTCTGGTTCTGGACCAGTGTCATGGTTACTGTAACTAACAGTTTCTAGACACAATCCTGACAGAAAGAGACTGATAGCTGACGCAAAGTCTCAAAGTGATGCCACGGTGATGATAAAGGGCAACATTCAAATGGAAAAGGTAAACATTTAAACACTTGGCAATCCGCTTCGTTAGCAACATGTGATCGTGTGATTGGTCCAAGTCTGTGTGTGTGTGTGTGTGTGTGTGTGTGTGTGTGTGTGTGTAGACTGGACCATGATGGTGTTGAGTGACAGCCAAGCATGGTGACTTACGCAATCAGACCCCTGAATGGAGACTTACTGTACAAGGGGGCAAGGGGGCAACAGTCCACCTTATGAAGACCCTTTCTGTTTTATCTGTACAGTGTGTGTGTGTGTGTGTGTGTGTGTGTTTGTGTGTGTGTGTGTGTGTGTGTGTGTGTTTGTGTGTGTGTGTGTGTGTGTGTGTGTGTGTGTGTGTGTGTGTGTGCATGTGTGTGTATTTGTGTGTGTGTGTGTGTTTGTCCTTTTCTATACATTTACCAAGCTAAGCATAAGCAACAAAGACAAACACAATCTCAAACAGAATGCCCAGCTACAGTCTATACTGTAGATAGACTACACAGACTCTATTGGATATGTAGGGTGGCAATGGGTGGCTTACCTGACCTACCGTAAATAAATAGCTGTGCGTTGATCACGGAGAGGGGGGGCTCCTCTAAAACGATGTCCCGGCTCCTGGGGAAACGGCCTTATTTATAGGTGCCGGTGCTGGTGGACGGTCAGGCCCATGGGTCGCGGCAGGAGTCAGCACATTGCTGCTGTGTCCATTGTTCAGAACTGAGCCTGCGGGCTTTAGGTGGGCCGCCCTGCGCCACGCCACTTGGTTGGAGGGCACCGTGCCCAGTGCCGATTAGCAGGAGATCCAGACACCCATGACCCACCAGCTACTCCCTACTCTCTAGTCCCTAGTCCCTAGGCCCTAGTCTCTAGTCCCTAGTCCCTAGTTCCTACTCCCTAGTCCCTACTCCCTAGTCCCTAGGCCCTACTCCCTAGTCCCTAGTCCCTACTCCCTAGTCCCTAGTCCCTAGTCTCTAGTCCCTAGTCCCTACTTCCTAGTCCATAGTCCCTAGTCCCTGCTTCAGCCCAGTCCAGCCCAGTCCAGTCCAGTTTCCAGCCCAGTCCATCGCAGTCCATCCCAGTCCAGCCCAGTCCATCCCAGTCCAATCCAGTCCAGTCCAGATATCTTCATACTAGCCTACACAGCTGTACATATAAATCTCGAAAAAAACTTGACATTGGATACAAAGTCTATGGTATTACATTTAAACTGCAAACAAGAAAAAAAATGATTGATTGACATTTACATTTATATCTATTAATATTTCCAACATTAATTCATGGTAAAACCATTACTTCCAGAATTAACGTCAATTACTTCTAACAGTATTAGTCGTGTAATCTATGGCTAATCTATAGGTAGGATATAAGCATGCTATCAGCAGGCTATACTCACTCAAAATGAGGAAACCTGCACAGTCCTGTGGCTCCCACCTATGATATATACAAACTTACACTGACCCCTACCCTCTCTCACTGTTACCTCACATCAACGTATGCACATCCACACACACACACACACACACTCACACTCACGCACACTCACAATACATGTACAATGCACATACAACACATTCACTCACACACGCACACACACGCACAAACACATACAAATACAATGCTTATACACCGCATTCCCACACACACACACACACACACACACACACACACACACACACACACTTATGCATGCATTCAACACAAGCACACCCACACAAGCACAAACATATATAATGCATGTACACACACACACACACACACACACACACACACACACACACACACACACACACACACACACATTCACACACACACACACACACACACACACACACACACACACATACACATATACATTACAAACTAACACTTACTCACTCATGCGTGAACATACAAACGCTAACATGATCACGTGATCTCGTGTGTAGCAAAAAAAACACAGCCCATTGATACAATGACATGTGGGAGTGTGTGCATTCTGACCCCCCCACACACACACACACACACACACACACACATACACACACACACAAATACGCGCTTCAGGTAGTGCTCCATCCCTCCTAACTGAAGTAACACCTTCTCTCCCCTTCATAGTGCACTGCAAACAGGTTTTTACCATTATTATTGGACTGATGAATTTGTAGAGTTACATATTTATATTTATTTTAATACGTTCATGTAGAATGGAAAATGCAAAAAAAAAAAAAATCAAGAGGTTCAGATTCTTACTCCTAAAATGCTTAAGGTGATGAAACAGAAGTGATTGGTTTTCTATTTTTAAACCATTGATTTTAGCTTTAAAATCATAAACATAGACTTATCATTAGGATAATCAAAGGTTTGGTGTTTCTAATCAAAACATTCTTATAATCTGCTACAAATATCCTACTGAGCTGGTATAGTACAGTAATAGACTTTTATTATCATTCGAATCAAGACAATAGAGAATGTCATTTTCATGTAAATCTTCCCTGCCTTTCATGATAGTAACCCCTTGTGTTCACTATCATTGTCTGCATGTGTATTGACGAGGTATGCTCATTTGGCAGATGGTTGTAATGGCAGACGTAGCTAGAAAAACCAACCCCCCAGGGTCAAACAGATATTCCTGTGCGATTGAAACTGATGTTTGAGTGGGCAGCTGCAAATGTGTGTATGTTTGTGCGTGAGTGTGCAAATGTGTCAACGTGTGTGAGTGTGCGTTCGTCTGATGTGCGATGGGTGTGTGTGTGTAACGAGCGTGTGCGCGCGCGTGTGTGTGCGTGAGTGTGCGAATGTAGGAATGTGTGTGAGCGTAGATGTGTGTGTGTGTGTGTGTGTGTGTGTGTGTGTGTGTGTGTGTGTGTGTGTGTGTGTGTGTGTGTGTGTGTGTGTGTTTGGGGGATTCAAACAGTAGAGCCTGCAACACAAAAGGCACATAGCAGCCACACGCCTGTCTACACAATAGGAGGGTGGCTGGAGGCCGATGAGGTCAGCACATTGCTCTGCCTCCGCTCAAAGGCTGGACACAGTTAGGAGAGAATAAGAGGGGCACAATAGAGGAGCTTGATAGAGGGAGGTGTAGATGGTTTAGATAAACTGGACATGTAAAGAAACAAGAAATAATAAACGGGTGGGATTGGAAAGGGTTGGAAAAATGGAGGGCTGGTGAGATGGAGTGGGACATCAGAAAGACAAGGTAAATTGTTTGTGGGAACAATAAATGTTAAATACAGCTTCTGTGTTAAAGTGTGTGTGTGTGTGTGTGTGTGTGTGTGTGTGTGTGTGTGTGTGGTGTGTGTGTGTGTGTGGTAGAGAGAGAGAGAGAGAGAGAGAGAGAGAGAGAGAGAGAGAGAGAGAGAGAGAGAGAGAGAGAGAGAGAGGTTTCTGCTGATGGCAGTAACTGACCTAAAAGTCCCCACAGTAGGACAACAATGCAGGAAGCCAAGTCAGCACAACAATCAACACCCGATTGGCTGCCGGACCCTATACCCCTCCCACAACAGATCCCTCCCAGCCAATGAGGGAAGAGAATCCGGGTTCTGTGGAAGCGGCTGGGATGTGAATGTATATATATACCCCCCTCTCATCAGAGGCCGAATCCATCCCTTAATCCAAAGGCCTGTCCATTGTCACCTGCACCGCCCAGTAAGTTAACGCTCTCTGTATTCGGATGGATATCCTTTAAAGATATTGACAAAAAATTGAATGGATCGGTTGATAGAAAGTTATGGTGCAAGAGTGTGGTGTCTGTTTAGCTATACCATGAAATGCAAACTGGAACAATATTATAGTTCCACCTATACATGTGGGACTTTACAATACATACAGAGGCCTTTGAGGCACATTTTATTTTCAGAGATCAGAAGAGTCTTCTCTTCCCAAAATAGAAAACATGGTTGCTTTGACATTCCATGGCTCGTTTTGCTGTAAAAGTGAGAACAGAGAAGAATCTGTGATCTTCACTCAGCTCAGAAATTAAACGTGACAGGCCTTCGCTTGACGGACGTCAAAATAATATGTAGCTCTTACAGAGAGGCTCTAACACGTTTTACACAGGAGGTTGTGGGATTCGCAGTGACAATAGATCAGCTGTGTGAAAACAATGTTTAAAGCTGGATTCTAGTTCAGTTTAACAAGTTGATCTATTCTTATAGAGACTGGGTACAAGAACAGTATGTTAAAGCTTAAGTGAAGAAGCTGTGCATGACAGAGAGACATGTGTTACATATCAAGTGTTTCCCTCAGCTTAACCCCCTAGGTTATTGCATTCCTTCGCTTTCATAGCCAATACTTTAAGAAAAGGTTGGGGGGAAAGTATTTCAAAATAATAGAGAACAGTGGGACTTTTTTCATATCAACTTATATAATAACATGGGAGCAGCGAACCTTCTTTTTTTCGAACAGTGTTGCTAATAATAGAGCAACGGTTTCTTTTCCTGTGTTTCTTTTGCTCTTTCCAGATTGAATCATGTCTCACTCTGCAGTTCAGGGCAGCATCGGCAGTCACTCTGCCATGGGAATGCGTTCCCACAAGGTAGGTCTTCTCTTTCCTTTTCACTCAAACACATGAAGCAACGCAATCATATGTCAAATGAGATCACAGCCTTTTTTTTGTTGGTGGTAATGAAACATGTTTTGAAACTTGATTGAAATGTGTGCTTTCAGATTTACCTCTTTGAGTACGAGAACTTCCAGGGCCGCTGCATGGAGATGGGTGGAGAATGCCGTAACGTGTGTGAGAAGGGCTTCGACAGGATCTGCTCCATCAGGGTGGAGTGTGGCCCGTAGGTTACCATAGCAACAGCACCACGCAACACAAGCCCCCCCCCCCCCCCCCCCCCAAACAACTATCCTTTTCTTTAAATTTGTGTTCTCTTTTTTTATGAGAACAAGAAAACCCAGCAGTGTATTTCATCCCAAAGAGAAAAAGCTAAAAAACTATAATTACACATTATTCCTTTAACGTCTCTCGATGAACTGTGGGCTTAGGTTAGAATTGGACACCTCAACAAAACATGAACAATTTACAGTAACCCATGCGTTTCTTAGAATTGAGAATCATTGAGTTGTATTTCCCTTGTGTCAGATGGGTGGGTTATGAGCAGCAAAACTTTGCTGGGGAGATGTTCATGCTGGAGAAAGGAGAGTACCCTCGCTGGGACACCTGGTCGAACAGCTACAGGTGTGACCACTTCATGTCCGTCAGGCCTGTCCGCATGGTGAGCACATGTACCTGACACGCTCGCAATAATTATCTTTCCGTATGTTTTAAAATAGAATGATGTCTATCTACCGGTCCCTTTCACAATATATCTAACTTTTATAAGAAAGGTACTATGCAACTAAAGGTTAATGCTATTTTCATCCTAGAGAATATATAAAGAAATATTATGATTTATGTTGTTATTCACTTTTATTTGTCATGTCACACCTCTTCAGGACCCCCAGGACCATAAGATCTGCCTGTTTGAGTGTGTGAACTTTGAGGGTCGTAAGATGGAGGTTTGCGATGAGGACATTCCCAGCCTGTGGTCCTACGGCTTCCAGGACCGTGTTTCCAGCCTCCAGGTCACTGGTGGAACGTAAGTCACCTCCACACCACTTCCCTTCATCTCCCGAACCGACAAACACTTCCGTTTCTTTCCGACATCTTTGTTTTAGCCACAGTCCAAAGCAACTTAAAGTTGTGTCAGTTTTGATCAAGTTTTAAGTGAAACAAACTCCTGGGAGGATTCACATATGAATATGAGCCGAGTAGGCAAATATGAGCATGTGTAATAAACCCATGCATTGTTATTTACTTGACTGTCTCTCTCTCTCTCTCTCTCTCTCTCTCTCTCTGCCCCTTTCCTTGTCTCCTCCGTGCAGTTGGGTGGGATACCAGTACCCCGGTTACCGTGGCTACCAGTACGTGTTTGAGATGGGTCCTTACAAGCACTGGAACGAGTGGGGCGCCAACCACCCCCAGATCCAGTCCATCCGCAGGGTCAGGGACATGCAGACACACCGCAGGGGCTGCTTCGAGATGACCATGTAAAGTGGGAGGGGCCAAACGGGCGGCACAGGCAGGACAGCAGGAGAGAGAGAGAGAGAGAGAGAGAGAGAGAGAGAGAGAGAGAGAGAGAGAGAGAGAGAGTAGCCAGGGACTAGGGGGGTTAGTTGTCTAGGTAACCATCACCGTGGAAACTTTTTCCCTAGCCACCTGACCATGTGATGTCAACAACGGCTCAAAGTCAGCTCATGGCTTGCTGCATTACTATTGCTTTTACTGGCAGAACTGAAGAGAAATCCATAGGGAAGAAAGTTGTGAATAAAATTGAAAAGAGTGACAGCAATGCTCACTGTCCCATGGCCGATATCATTTTAGCATTCGTTATGACATTTATGATGGGACATTATAGAGGGGTTTAGATGATAGAAAAATAGTTTTATTAGTTTTGTGTTATTTAGTTTGTTTCAAATCCATACCTGCAACCCTTAGATTTTATACATCTACATGCTTACGTGTTTTTTCAAATGATGCCGATAAGCCTTTTCACAAACTACTCTTCTTCTAATGCGGTCTGTGACTGGTTTTACACAGTGAGGAGTCACTACACTCCATAACCTGTCTTAAAGCTACCATTGACGGCTGTCCTGTCTAAGACATGCAATAAGCTCCCTCAGCCACAGGGAGGCACTGTTTCATATAGACCTATTCTCCAATGGCCACTATCATTTCACCTCAAGCATCACACAATTGCTCTTAAAATACATTAATTTAGTTTAAGGCAGTGCGTGTGAGTCTATTCGGTGCACGAACTAGTGAGCTTCAGCAGTTTTTAGTAGTAGGTCGTTTTTACAGACCATGCCAACCTTTTGGCAGACCCCCATCTCCTCATTTAGATGGGACTGTCCAGAAGTCTTGTGTTATTATATTACACTCTTTCTCAGGGATGCTGGCATCTGGAAAGCAACTTTCCAATGGAAAAACAAATAAATACATACAATGAATAAAGATTTCAAACCTCAGAACTGAATAATGTAGTTATTGACTCTTCTGGTTGCTTTCTTGATTATTCAAACCAAACAATCGTTCTAATCTGTTCAGTCAACAGATTAGCCCACTAAGCTAATTCCTTGCTGAAAAGTGGGCTGACTTTTATTTTTAGCTTTCAAACAGTGAATTATGAAAAACACAAATCGAGTTGGTCTCATAATTTCCTTCATGATTGAACAAAACGAATTGGAGGGGCAGAGGTGGGGATGAGGAGTAGTGGTTATTGCACAGGCTTATTTAAGATGTTAGCACCAATCTTATATAAAAAAAAAAAAAAATGTCAGTATAAATATTTTTGTATTGAGTGGGACCTAAGCAGAACAAAATATGAAGGAAGTTGAACGCAAAGCAGCATGGTCTAGTCATAGGTGTTATAGCCCCACGTTTGCTGTTTCCATATCCCCCAATGAACCGGTCAAAGTTCCCTTCAGTTCAGGCATACACAGACTATGTGTAAATTCCCCACAAGGCAAGTTTTATTGTTGTCTTTTTATGACCGATAAAGATACAGTTCACCATACAAGTACTTATGTGGTTATCCTTCATTTATCACAATTGGCAACATTATAAGGAAAGGTGGAAAGAGGACAATTGGATGGTACATATTTTGAAAAAATGAAGCCAATTACACAACACTGTCTTTTTTGCATCAATGTATCCATCAGGGTCCCCAGACTATGGAAAACAAAAGTGATCTCTGTATCTTATAAAATACATAAAGTTTTTTTTTATAAACAAGTTTCTGTATTGTTGGCTCTTTCGGCTGGTATATTGATTTGTTTACATATCTAATAAAGCTTTGACATATTTCTATTCAACAATACAGTGAGACCATTAAAGGATCAGTGGTTAGAGATGACCAAGATTCTCAAGATCCGGGACTGCCATCTAGTGGCCACCATTTCACTGTTTGCACCTAAAAACCAAACTGATCAAGTGATCTGAGTGTGGAAGTCAGGTCATGTGACTTAGTTATTATGGAGGCGTAGCCACTAGCGAGTCGAGCAGGACAGGAGCGACGTTCGGTAAAAACACAGAAGCAACATCCATCACTAGAGAGCTAGCGGCAGAGCACTCAACGGATTGCTAAATAACGGATTACCTTGACATCAAACTCAACGTTTACTTCTGGCATTGCAATGAAATGAGGGCAATATGGGGGCCAAAGAGTCAAGGATAGGTTTCCTGTCGTATGACGAGGCCGTCAAGAGGGGTAAGTCGAAGAGCGTGGGTTGGCTAGTATTAGCTAAACTAGCTAGCTAACGTTAGCTAGAGATACATCCGAATTGTCGTTACGCTGGTAACGTTACGCAGTTGACGAGAATGATAATCATTAGCTAGCTAATCATATGCAGCCAACTGGGGTAGCTTGTCAAAGCTAAGTTAGGATGGTTTAAAACTGCCATTCTAGGGAGCTGACATAATTCTACACTCACCAGTTCGAATAACTTTAATCTTAACGTTAGCCAACGTTAGTTAATATTCAACGTTGTGTTAATTTGTGTCACAGAAACCAACAACAATTGTCGGCATTGCAAAACCAACCGTAGCAATATGTTAAACTCTTGTCTTACGTGGACAACGAAACATTAACCTTCTTTAAATATGGACATTGCCAACTATTGAAACAACAGGTGAGGTACATACGCTAACGCGTTAGCTTGCAGGCCAAATGTATGACAGGAGCTAACTGGTGTCATTACGCTGAGGTTGTCTTGCTGGCAAACTGTCAAATCGTGTCATGCGACCTGTCAAGACCTGACGATGTTTTAAATAACGCCCTTTTAGTTAATTAGCATGTAATAGGTGTTGTTGATACAGAACATATATAAGTAATTTTTTTAGATAGTATAGTTGTTTATCCCTAATCGGTGAATGGATGTCTAAATCATTACGTTTACAGATGTATAGCAGAATAGCCCCATCAGCGTTATTCATATCGTTCGCTAATGTCTTCATTGTTATCGATGTATGTCTTTTTATTGCGATTATGTCGGAGATGGTCTCTAAACCATTTGGTGCAGCTTCCATCCACGGCCATGTAGCGTGTGCATGTGTTAACCAAGACTAAGATTCAGTGACCGGTTATCAGAAAAGACTCGGTATCAAGCCTCCTAATGGCATTCTTGGTGTACTTTGACCTTTGTGGTCGGAACAGCACAGAACTTTGGCCCCCTGGATTACTGCAGAATGTGTTGCATGGTCATTGACTTCGGTCTAATTTCTTTGACATAATGAATGTGTATTTTAAGGTACAACAAGGAAATACTTGTCTTTTGACCCTTTCCTGTAAATGCTTAAACAGCAGGAAGTCAAAGCTATTTCAGGAAGTTTGACATTCCATTTATCATGTGTTAACATGGCGTTTGATGTGTAAAACGTGGCCCTTTTTTCCGCATTTTTATACAGCACAACATTACTCATGATGATTCTCCTTACCAATTCCATCTCTCATGCTCACCATGACCCATGTGACCAAAGCATGGAGAGGCTCAATGGAATCAGCCCATCACCTACCAGTCTCATGACCTCTGTCCTTGTCTCCACTGTACTGAGCTGAGAGATAACAGCCAAGAATAGGAGGTGGGGCTTGTCATGGTCGCGCTGGTGTGACACTGGCGCATGGCCAGCGCTCACCTTTCAGCTGTAGCTTAAGTCTGTCATTTGTTTGAACAGCACTTTGAGGATTTCTATTTCCTACTGCTGTTGATTTGCATTATTACATAGTACAGGAGAGACCATGCTACCAGATGAAGGGATGACATTTGGTAGGCAGTGGGTTACTGACGCAAGCCTTGGTGGAGAATGTTTGGGGAAACCACTAGTGATATCAGTGAAGTTTGTGCTCTACTAACTGGTTCCTTTAGTCTCGTTTAATGCTAGCTGGTCCATGGCTCGCTTTGTTCTACGTTGTCCATCAACATTTTGACGCAGTAGACTGCATATGCAACATCGTCAGTGAACATCACAAAAAGTTTTGTTCGATATGAAATGCCTCTGGAATGTAATTACTGACACTTTGCAGGCTGAAACGTTCAGGGTGTCAAGCGAGGCACTATCCCAAGCCCTCTTTGACCTCATCGTCAGCTTAGCCGTACGGTTGTTAGTGCTCTGTAATGCAGCGGCCTGCACGGTCACCTGGTGGGGTATTGGATACAGCGGCCTGCACAGTCACCTGGTGGGGTATTGGATACAGCGGCCTGCACAGTCACCTGGTGGGGTATTGGATACAGCGGCCTGCACAGTCACCTGGTGGGGTATTGGATACAGCGGCCTGCACAGTCACCTGGTGGGGTATTGGATGCAGCGTGTACTCAAATCCCCCACAGACGGCAGAAGACAGAGCCGGTCCTTTAGGGAGTGAGGAGTCACAGTGTGTCGCACCTTCACCACCACCACACTGTCATCTCAGTAACCACCGACCTCGTCTGTCCTGGCCGAAGATTTCGCCGTCAACATATTTCCAGCTGTTGTTTTCTTTACACGCCGACTCGTTCACTGGGAGAAGGGCAGCAGTCACTGTACGTAGCAAAGAGGGCTTTGTGGTTGCCGTTCATCATGCGTTTTTACCCTCATTTGAGTAAGTCTGATGAGATGTGGGGCTGGTTGTTGATAGCTTGGAAGGACAAAGGGCCTCCTTTGACTTGATAGCTAGAGTCTAGCGGCTGTGGTCAGCTTAAGCCACGGTGTCAACAGAAGGCCTTGTTTTGGTCTAGGTCGGCGAGTAACCACACTCTTAGCATGTGTGCCTTGTTGTGTTTGCCCTATCAACCTTGACTGTGGTCGAGGGCTGCACGGTATTGGCTCAAAAGATAAATACACAGTTTATCGAGCAGCCTCTACTGTTGTTTCTGGAATTTGTATTTGCCTAGTTCCACCAGTTACCAGTGAGCACACACGCATGGAGATTTGGTTTGCCTCTTTGGTTAGAAGGCTAATGTTTGTTGTTAGCGGGCTGACCAGAGCCTTATCAATGGAATATATGTCAGGTGATTTACATGACTTCTAAGTGTCCTTATCTAGCGTAGAAATTGTGCTGATTACACTTTCTCCTCCTTTTTTTTTTGAACCAGCAGCTGTTGCCTGTAAAGTGTTGGTTAACCACTGGAGGTGATAGGAGTTGAACTGATGCTACCCATTTGCATGCGGCTCCTAACACCACTCCCTCCCTGTTGAGTTGGGCTGTACTTGAGGCCGATAGCAGGCCAGTCCGGGTCTGTTACACCACCATCTACAAGGCCTCTCTGTTATTTCAGAGGAATGCAAAGCTTTGCCAGAGTAACTGCTGATGGTGTGTGCGTGCGTGCGTGCGTGCGTGCGTGCGTGCGTGCGTGCGTGCCTGCGTGCCTGCGTGCGTGCCTGCGTGCAACGTGTGTTTTGGTTACATGTTTAAAGGCTGCTTGCGTTTTGGTTTAAGTCTATGTGACTGTTGTGAGGAGTCAGGGAGTAGGGCTGGTCAGTCTGGGAGAATCAGGCCCGTTGCTTGGCCCTGCACTGCATGGTAGCCATTGCATTTAATGTGGCCCAGTGTCCAAGAATACACACGTTACGTCAAAGCCTCACAATGCACACAGTGTCCCCATAATGTGAGCGGCTTTGTTGGTCTACCTTATTTGCTTGTCTTATTGCGCCAATTTTATTATATTACTGAGTCCTTTGTTGTGTATTATGCAGACTGATCAATGGTCCCTCCAGATATGAGAGAGCTCATTTTACTATCAAAACATCCCCTTTGCACATTTAGTTGGTTAGATTCACAACCAAAGTGGAATACTAGATTAACCTGGGAGTAAATGAATCCTGCCATTCCTGGAATGATTCCATACTATTTGGTCTGCATAACTCTGACTGTAATTCCCTCTGAGCCACAGAGATAAATAAATATTAAACTTTAAATTTACAGCCGATAATTTTCTCAAAAACATAGACCTGTGGCTGTAATAATAGCTTTGGTTTTAACGTGTAAAACCGATTTGAGAAGGGAGGGAGGGAAAAAATAGTCGTTCCCTCTTTTTATTTGGGTGGTAGCCTTTAATCATCTGAACGTTAAAATGGACGCCGCCAGTGTAAAGCTCCCACGAACTATTTAACAAAGAACAAAGAGTCAGGCTTGTGTTGATAGGAGAGATGCCTGCTTTGCCAAGTGGGCTGCTGTAACAATAGGTGCTGGGTGGATGGTCAGCTCCTTTATGCCAGCCTTTGACTGCAGAGCTGGCCGGTACACACCAGGTCACAGAGCTGGGCGGTACACACCAGGTCACAGAGCTGGGCGGTACACACCAGGTCACAGAGCTGGCCGGTACACACCAGGTCACAGAGCTGGGCGGTACACACCAGGTCACAGAGCTGGGCGGTACACACCAGGTCACAGAGCTGGGCGGTACACACCAGGTCACAGAGCTGGCCGGTACACACCAGGTCACAGAGCGGGCCGGTACACAGCAGGTCACAGAGCTGGCCGGTACACAGCAGGTCACAGAACTGGCCGGTACACACCAGGTCACAGAACTGGCCGGTACACACCAGGTCACAGAGCTGGCGGGTACACACCAGGTCACAGCGCCACGCCTCACCCCCCCCCCTCTCCATCCGAGGCCAGCCTCTGTTTCTGTTGGAGATAAACTTCCCTTTTGACTTTGAGATGGAGCTTTGATGATTGTTTTTTGATTAGGCTACCCTTTTCTCGCTCCGAGAGTAATGATCAGACGCTGGAGGTATGCTACATAATTCAACCCCTCCGTATCCTAACCAGCGCGGGGAAGCAATTTCTCCCCGTCCGCTCATTAATGAGGAGTTTAATAACGCTGTGTTCTTCAGCTGTCTCTGTCTTCCTAGATGACCACCACGGGGCCCAGCTGTAAACACGCTGGAGTTGCTCACCTTGTTGTTGAAATGCCATGCAAATAAGCCCTGCTCGTTGACCCTTAAGAGCCAAGCCAACCCTTGTGAGGCCTGCTGCAGATTCTCTACCTGCTGTCTCTGTGCTGTTGTTGTTGAAAGAAAGCTGAGTGAGGTGGTAGTGCATTTCTACCCTGATAACCACTAAGTTACTCTAAGGCCGTTGAAACCTACTAGCTTTTTATCTGTTCGTTGTTACGCACCTAAATCCCAAAGCAAAGTTCCTTCTGTGTGAAAACCTACTTGGCAGTAAAATAAATTCCGATTATGATTCTTAACGCTTTCATGGCTTCAAAGTGTAAAACGTGCCGTAGGTAGTTTGTACGGTAGAAACATGCTGATGGCAGTAGTTCTCTATGGTGTTTTTTATTTAGCCTGCGGTGGTGCCATGGTTCCTGGTTTTCAGAGGGGGAACTGCAGTTCGCTGTCCACCACCTTAGCTTCCTCCTAGGTGAGGAAGGATAGCAGCAGCACTGGGCGACGTGTTCCACTGAAGGAGAAGGTTTCTGCTAGCCTACTTGACCTTGGTGGGTGGGAAGGGTGTGGAGCGTGACACTAGATTAGAGGCACGGCCGGTCTCACCACAGAGCTGCAGGGGGAAAGCATTGGTCACAGCTCAGCTAATGGCTGTGGCTCTGGGAGGCTCTGGGAGGCTGGGCCAGCCCGGGCCGGTCCACTCTCGCATGCGGGGGTCTGCCTGTGTTATGCTGAACGCAGCTGGCCAGCCTGAAGCCATCCGTCACCTGCCTGCAGTGAGAGGAGCAGAGAGGAAGACTGGTGGAGAGGTTCATGACCTCTCTGGCAGCGCCACTGTGAGACCAGCCCCAGCATGGACCTGCAGGCAGACAGATGGACAGATGGACAGATGGACAGATGGACAGATGGACAGGCAGACAGGCAGACAGGCAGGCAGGCAGGCAGGCAGGCAGGCAGGCAGGCAGGCAGGCAGGCAGGCAGACGAATGGGCCGGCAGGCCTGCAGAGAGGCAGACAGACAGACAGACAGACAGACAGACAGACAGACAGACAGACAGACAGACAGACAGACAGACAGACAGACAGACAGACAGACAGACAGACAGACAGACAGACAGACAGACAGTTTACTGTGGGGGACAGTTTACTGTGTTTAGAACCAATGCTTCTATTTCTTGCCTACTTAATCAAATGTCTTCTCTCCTTCTTTCTCCCTCCCCCCTTTCCTCTCCTCCTTTCTTGTCTCTTTTGTTCTTCTCTCCGTCTCTCTCCAGTCACTGATGTTGAGTTGAAGAGACTGAAGGATGCCTTCAAGAGGACCAGTGGCCTGTCCTACTACATGACCCAGCAATGCTTCTACAGAGAAGTGCTGGGAGATGGAGTTCCACCCAAGGTGGCCGAGGTAAGACCGGTGTGTGTGTGTGTGTGTGTGTGTGTGTGTGTGTGTGTGTGTGTGTACCTTGGAGAAAATGGACACTTAACTTTTATAAAATGAGCAATCCATCTATTATATGTGCAATCTAATCTAAAGCAATCTAAGGTATGATATGAATAAATATATAACAATGAATGAATAGCTTGAAACTGTACGATAATAGTCTATATATATATACATTGAAAGGCATGCTGCTCTCGCACAAAGAAGCCAGAAAAGACCTCCTCTACTGGACTGTACATATCGATTTAAATGGGAGAAACTGCAGAGCTAGATGCATTTAGGCAGAAATAGATCATAAAATGAAAAAAGTTTGTAGACGCAAAATGTAGGCCTTTGGTGTGGCGCAAAGGATTTCACGTTACCTACCAGTGGAAACACTGCATTGATCAATGCCATGGATGAGCCTCCCAGCTTTGTCCTAAAGCCACAGCACTAAGCAGAAAGCTGAGCGGACACCCTGCTATGCAGACACCAATTTCCTCCCCATCCGCCTCCAGCCATTAGACAAAACACAGGCTCCTGTGCCTCAACCCCTTCATTAAGTCCTAAGACGAGGCCTTCTGGCTTCGCACCCTCTCCATCCACACCGTGCCGGTCGCTCTCTCTCTCTCTCTCTCTCTTCCTCTGACGGTTGCCATGGCAGCAGTCGGCCCCAGCGACGGCCCAGATGTTAAAAGAAAAAAGCCGTGGGTAGGTCGTCCAGTTTCGAATGGCAGGACAGCGGCCCGCTCCCAGCTCACAGGAGTTCAAAGAGAGTCGAAGGCCAATTTGTCCTCCAGAGATACGAACAGGCCTTTTAGTCTTTTAGTCTTTTAGTCATAGGAAATTGGCATCTGATATGTCGTCCAAAGGAACAAAGCAAGTCACTGTCCCTGATTTTAATTCTTCCCTTTTAAGTTGTGAGAATGGTGAAAAGAATGGTGCTGTGTGTGTTTTTTTATATAGGTTATTGAAGTCAAGTTGGGAGAAAAAAGATGGAACGTTTCTTCTTCATCTTTCTTTGTTTTGTGTGTATTTGTTGAGATAATGAACTTCCTTTATTCATATCCAGAGTAAAGTAACAAGTCAGAGTAAATGAGCTGGCCTATAGAATAGATATAGATATAGAATAACCTCTGTTGCTTTTAAGCTCGTAGTAAAAACAATACAAAGCTAAGCCTGGCTGTTCTCACTCTTGAATAATAACATGATATGAGAGATCTGAGCAGATTTTAATCGGGTTCAGACAGCTGTGCGATATGAAAGGGATATCATATGACAATCGGGGAGAACCCCGTTAGAAATCCTGGACCCTAGTTCCATTTGTGACCTGAGTACATTGGTCGAGTTCTCTAGTTCCAGATTGTTCTTAGAGTTTTCTCTAGCCCTGATACGGGCGGCCGGTACAATCAAATCCTCATATTATCTCGATAGTATCATGGTCTTCCTCCAAACTCCTCTGACGAAGAGCGTCTAAAATTCTTCAAATCGGGACGCAACACAATTAAATAAAAACAAAGGCAGCGTCTACCATTCCATTCAGCCTATCTTCTTCTTCTTCTGTCCATGTATCTTTCCATCTGTTCTTTTTCTCAGTATTTGTTTTTCCAAGTTATTCTAGTCGCTCTGTCCATCTCCTCTTCCTAGAAATAACACCCCCGCTCATGGTAGCCTTTTGTTGCGTTATACACAAGGCGTTTCCCATGACTTACCATAGGGGTCATGGATTGTATTTCTATTTGGAGGGTTTGATTTCTTGTATTTCTAGTTCCTCTTCTCTTAGATATGCTTCCTGCTCTTGTTTCTAATCAGTGGTTCAGTATTTTCAAACACTGTGGTTATTGTAAGCTGAATTCCTGTGAGGGTGAGGGTGAGGGTGAGGGTGAGGGTGAGGGGGCTGACAATTCCAAATGTTTGATAATAAAATCTAGTTATTCATTTCTTTTTAATGCATATTGTGTGCCAGCGCATGTTCTCTCTCTCTCTCACACACACACATACACACGTGACTAAACCTTCAGTGAACTCCTGCTATGTGGCTGTAAGTCTCTTGAGTTGTCAGGAGGATGTGGTCCAGCACTCTTGGTTTCCGTGTATCTACCCTCTCGGCCCCTGTTCAGTCATTCAGAACAAGACCAGACCATAACCCTTATCTGTGTGGAAGAGAGGATATTTCCAGGGAAGAACTTTGAATATTATATAAATGTGAACAGCTTTTCAAAAGACATGTTCAGGGTTATTACTCCTGTCAGTCTCCTGACCAAGGTACTGGCACAGAACTGGAGTTGGTTCATGGGCGCTGCACTGCGGCTGCCCACTGCTCCTAGAACTAATGTACGATAGGATGGGTTAAAATGCAGAGAACAAATCTGCTCCCATGAGATCAATAGAGTCATTAATATTATGATTTTGAATATAAATGTACACATGTAGTGTGAAACTGAAGCCTCCTTCCATTCAGAAATACCTGCAGTCCTTTAGTTGAAAGTACCGAGCCTCTAGGGTGATTTTTCAATCGAGACCTACTCCTTCCATCCACTCTGCCGATCCTAGACCGCGCTCTGACGGACAGGTAGCGGCATTTGACTGCAGAGTCAAATTCCCTCCATGGAATTAAAGCTCCTGGTTGAGAGGCTGTCCTGACTGACTGACTGACTGACTGACTGACTGACTGACTGCCGGCCGTTGCACAGAAACCTGGCGTGGTGTTTCTTTTTGGACGCCTGCTTTGGTTCAATTGAACAGCTAAGGCCTATCAAGCAAGCATTTTTCTAACTTGGGTTTGGGTTTTTTTATTCCACCTTTATTTTACCAGGAAATGGAAAAATGGAAAAATCTCTTTTCCAAAGGAGACCTGGCCAAGAAAGCAGCTTTACAGTCATTTGTACCCAAAGATGAAAGTTTACATGCATTATTATTATTTTTTTTTTGTTTAGGCCCATTTCTCATTGTAAAATGATATATGCCCTTTTATCTAGAGTTAAAGATAGAATGTGCTACCAGAATCCGCCCGAGCTGTTCAAAGTCCAGTGCCCTGCCCAAGGGCACATCAA
>CM030190.1:1946510-2065309 GCA_017639675.1 Aplochiton taeniatus
AGCTCCTGTACGGAGAAATCAACCATCTAAACAGAAGCTGCAGCTGGTTCACAGCAACAAAGCTCTGTTGTGCTTTAATTGGATTATTGGGAGATTTGAAGATTTTGTGTCGGATCTCTTGCAGATCCACACACACCCAAACACACCTCACTTTATGCCCATTCAGACAAACACACACTCGCAAACGTGTGTTTCAGAATTCCGGTTGCTGTTCCTTGTTATTTTCTCACAAACCTTTTTCGCTGGGATACTTCCATTTCTCCCAGCGCCTCTGTACATGACAAAGGTTCTCTATTAAAGAAAGCTCTCTGGAGACAATAAAGGCTAAGATTGTTATCGTTTGTTACCAGCTGGAACCCTGGAATGTGTTAGCGACACACGGAAAACTGTCCTGGTTTTCGTCATTATTGTTGTTTCAGTGATTCTGTGAATTTTCCCTCCTTAATGATTCTCCCATGTCCGTACGCGTGAAAGACACTCTGGAGTCAATAGATGATTGACCTTTTTCAAGATGGAGGCCTTATCGTTGACAGTAGTTAAGCACTGATCAATAGCAAAAGGCCAGGAGCTTAGTCAGCGTTATTTTATGCTGGATTTAAGTGAGGAGCTATGTTAACACTGGCAGCTGGTCTCATTTGGAGTAAGGGAGACTGGCTTTCTGTAAATAATGCACCATTAGCGCGTCTTAAAACGGTTACTCCAGATTAAGACTGTGGGATGTTCTGCTAACGTAAGCAGTGCAGGTTAAAGGGATATGAATCACGGTCCTGATTTATTTTCTGTGTGTGTGTGTGTGTGTGTGTGTGTGTGTGTGTGACAGGGAGAGAAGGTCAACTACGAGCGCTTTAAGAACTGGCTGCTGCAGAACAAAGAGTCCTTCACCTTCTCCCGCTGGCTGCTGTCCGGTGGAGTGTGTGTCACACTGACGGACGACAGTGACACCCCCACCTTCTACCAGACCCTGGCCGGCGTCACACACTGTGAGTCCTTAACCCTGACCCTGACCACCCCCACCTTCTACCAGACCCTGGCCGGCGTCACACACTGTGAGTCCTTAACCCTGACCCTGACCCTGACCCTGACCACCCCCACCTTCTACCAGACCCTGGCCGGCGTCACACACTGTGAGTCCTTAACCCTGACCCTGACCCTGACCCTGACCACCCCCACCTTCTACCAGACCCTGGCCGGCGTCACACACTGTGAGTCCTTAACCCTGACCCTGACCCTGACCCTGACCACCCCCACCTTCTACCAGACCCTGGCCGGCGTCACACACTGTGAGTCCTTAACCCTGACCCTGACCCTGACCCTGACCACCCCCACCTTCTACCAGACCCTGGCCGGCGTCACACACTGTGAGTCCTTAACCCTGACCCTGACCCTGACCCTGACCACCCCCACCTTCTACCAGACCCTGGCCGGCGTCACACACTGTGAGTCCTTAACCCTGACCCTGACCCTGACCCTGACCACCCCCACCTTCTACCAGACCCTGGCCGGCGTCACACACTGTGAGTCCTTAACCTTAACCTTGACCCTGACCCTGACCCTGACCCGTTCCCTAATCCTAACCACCTCCCCCTTCTACCAGACCCTGGCACTGTGAGTGACTTCTCTCTGCTTTCCCCCTATAACAACAACAACAACAACAACAACAACTGCATGAAGAGGGTTCTATACCTCGTTCCACTTTCCAGGGTTTAAGATGATGAACGAGTGATTTATTTATGGTGTCTACCTGTGTGAGGTCAGACCATGTTAAATTCAGAGTTAATCTAGCACCAATTCTATCTCTTTATTCCTAATGCTCCCGCTGTTGAGTTGGAACAGCTTTGATGCAATCTAATACATCAAAACTATTTCACTATTAATAAAATCTAAACATTTGTATTTAGTTTTACATTAACTCCAATTCTAATCTTCTTAGCTTGCCTTGGCTAGCACTTCTCCCCTGTCCTGTGTCTTGATGTGTACTTGATGTCCTGGCTGACATGAAGCAGATAATGGCACCCTGCACTCTCTTCCGCCTTGCCCTCTTCACTTCTTCTGTGGTGCAGATGTCCCCAACAATTGCTGCATGGCTTATGAGCACCCAGCCTTTTAAACTGAGAGAGATAAATGACTCCATGACTACCCCCCCCCGCCCCCCTCTCTCTCTCTTTGTATGTCTCTTTGTCTCTCTCTCTCTCTCTCATTCTCGCTCCCTCTGTCCTTTTCACTCTCCCTCTTTCCTTTTCTCCTCCCCTCCCTGGTGCTGCTTTTGCTGAGAGGGTGGAAGAGGAGGAGAGGAATCTAGGGGAGGAGGAGGAAGAGGAGGAGGAGGAGGAGGAGGGGGGGTGGGGGGGGGGGGGGTGGACGGAACGGAGGAGAGCGACGGACGGTACAGCTGTCACCGTCCCCAGTCCACCAGAGAGTGAGGGACTCGTCGTCCCCCCCCCCCCCCCCTCGTCCTTCTCCACTGTCTGGGTGCTGTCATTCCCTTTGTCATCTCCAGGTGACACCGCACCGCCTCACCTGATCCCACCCCTAGCCCAGTGAGATTTGGGACGGGACGCAGTGTAATGACGGTCAAAGCCTTCTCTTCTTTTCCTAATATGACCTCTCTGTGTTTGTGCTCCTTGAGGTGGCTGGTTTGGGTTTCTTTTGTCAAGGATTCTGGATATGTGAGGAGGTCATAAGGTCAACGGTCTGTCTGGCACCCGAATCAAAAGGATGTGCGTATTTTCTCCTTTCTGACTTGCTGTGTAACACCTGAGACTAGCGATCCAACTAGCCAGCTAACTGTCTGTTAAAGCTGCATGATGGTGCACAAGTTCAGAATGATGATGATTGTTTTGTTTTTAAGACAAAGCTTAACATTGGTGTTCCTGCTAGATTAACAAATATTGTTTTTCTCTCAGAGACGGTGTTCCCATGGCTTTTATCTTCTGGGGCTGTCAAATTGTATTTTCAATAGATTTGATCCAAGCTCTTCTAAATGAGATTGTTTGACGTGTCAGTAAATGCGCTGTAGTTCAACATGAGTTTTTTTGTTGCCATGTCTGACAACTTACTGCCTTTTATTTGGCAAACAGAGGCCTCATCAGTTGTCCCCCTGTTGGTGTCTCATGGGCTTTAAGGATTGGCCAAGTCAAAAACACTTGTTGTGGTGGATTACAATAGACTGATTCATCTCTTCATCAGACAAACATCCAGACTCTAAACACATATGTACTGGTCCGTTGGCTGTTAGCATGGAGCCATACTGCCATTTTTGTTCTGGACGGTATCTCCACAGAACCAGCAGTCGAACAAAAGGTTTTTCCTCCCCCCAGTAAACGTGAGCATATTTCTTTTTTATTTCCGTGTGGAGTGGCAGCACCAGTGATACCTCCTGTGGTTCCTGCTGCTTACTGTGGCCAATGGACAGCTCTACCAAGGCCCTGTCTGGGCCCCAATGAAAAGGCACTCAATCACCATGAGGCACCAGCTCCATTACTTACACACACTGACACACACACTCTGACACATACACACTCACACACACACACACAGAGAGAGATAGACGTACACACACTGACACCGTTACACACACAAACACCCACACACACTGACACAGATACACACACAGGCTTTGCCAGTGGATAAGTAAATAAGAGCTATAAGGTGATGATGCAGATGTCCACAGTTGACCAGAGTAAAATTAGCAAGGCTTTGTTTTGTCAATCAGGGACAGAGAGCTAGAAAGATCCTTTAGCTGTGTGTCCTGCAAAGACCAATCAGAGAGGCATCTTGAAGATGACCTGTAATCTGCTGCCTGCTCCCAGATCATCCTCTTAACTCTGCAGTGTGTGTGTCGCGTATGTGTCGTGTGTGTGTGTGTGTGTGTGTGTGTGTGTGTGTGTGTGTGTGTGTGTGTGTGTGTGTGTGTGTGTGTGTGTGTGTGTGTGTGTGTGTGTTAGCAAGTTGGCGAGTGAGTGAGCGAGCTACTCTTTGGCCACATGACCCTCCAGATGATAGGAAAGGCTTTTGAGACATTGAGGCTGAAGGCTCTCTGCTGGCTGGATGAAAGCCCTCAGCGTTCAGGATATGAACAGAGTTTCACCAGGGAATACTGTCTGAAGAGGAGGAGAGGAGCGGTTGTCCCAGGATGTCCTGAGGGTACTATGGTGTACGCCAGGCCTGGTGGCGTGTCTCCTGCCCTGGGTAGGAGAGCATGGTATGGTACCTCTGCTGCCACTCGGACAGAGTTGCTCCTCTAGGTGGGTACGCTGGCACAGGGCCTCTCTCTCACTGGGGGAGACCAGGCAGGTTGATTAACAGTGGTCGCCATCGGTAGTTGTTGTGTAATCTGCTGTGTCTGTCCCTTGCTGTTGCTGCTATTTTGAGTGGAAAGGGAATGTGTGTGAACTGTGAAAGGGGCTGTTTTCACTTCTGCTTTGAAGGCTGACTAAGGCTTTTTTCGTGGGGACTTTCTTGACATTTTATTTGCCTTTGTCTGGGAGTCAATGAGCATAACCAGGTTGAAATGTTTTTTACTTGAAAATTACACTTTTATATATTTTTTTGCTTCTTTGATTGTCTTTTTGCCGTAGGCTGTTTTGTTCTATGAAAAGATAGAAATTATAAATTATGCTCTTTTGTATTTGACTGTGTTTAGCTGTAGATGATTAGTGACACAATATGAATGCACCCAGATAAGCAAGGCAGTGCAGCCAATTATTGAAAATACAAATTGACAGCTCCAGAAGATAAAAGCCATGGGAACAGTGTCTCTGAGAGAAAAACAATATTCGTTAATCTAGCAGGAACACCAGTGTTAAGCTTTGTCTTAAAAACAAAACAATCATCATCATTCTGAACTTGTCCACCATCATGCAGCTTTAACAGACAGTTAGCTGGCTAGCTGGATTGCTAGTCTCAGGTGTTACACAGCAAGTCAGAAAGGAGAAAATACGCACATCCTTTTGATTCGGGTGCAGGATTGAAAAGCAATATGTCTGCAACTCGGCGGTCTGCTCTAACAGTCAAAACATTGTCACCTTTTTCTGTGTGAAAAAAAACTAAAAAAAAAAACGTATAGAGCAGACCGGAGTTGCGGACATTTTCTCCTGCAACATTTTACATAGCAAGTCTCAGCCTCGGAGATGGATGAAAGATAACCGCAGGGCGATCCATAGGGGAGCTAATGAGTTTGATAGATTAGCGGGAGGGGGGGGGGGTCAAAGGTCGTGCCGCGGCCGTGAGTGATGTCTCCCGCGACCCACAGGTATTTATTTACCCGTCCTCTCGACGTTACCAGATCTGATCGCCGAAGCGGGGGGTTGGACCGTCAGAAGGAACACACACACACACACACACACACACACACACACACACACACACACACACACACACACACACACACACACATACATTCCCCGAGCCCATATACTGGCCATGCCCCTTAGTGATTCATCTGTCTCCTGTTATATTGTCCATCACGGGCCCCGTGAAATAACATCTTAAATCATTATTGCCCTCTCTGGTCCAGTCAGTGCTTTGGACCTCTCTCTCTCTCTCTCTCTCTCTCTCTCTCTCTCTCTCTCTCTCTCTCTCTCTCTCTCTCTGTCTATTTGTTCAACTGAAACCCTTTTCAGTGCATCTCTCTTAGGTTAGCCTCTTTAAAAGGCAGACTGGGTTAGAGTTATTGGCCTGTCCAGGGTTGCTAGGCGGACCTACTGGACTGTAATGGGGGGGGGGTACCCCCCCCCCTCCCCCAGGCCACCTGAAGTCGTATGAGTCAGACCCCCTGCAGGGCAGGGAAAGTCCCCCTGAGTCCATAGCAGCAGTCTGTTGCTTTCCCTGTAGGGCGTCCCGGTCACACTGAAACTCTTACCAAGAGACGCTCCTCTGTTTGGTCAACGCTGAGAGGAACGCGCTGTGACCGGCCAACGAAATGGTCTGCCATTAGGGTGTGTGTCTGCTTTGACTCCTGTCATATGCCTGGACCACTGTGCTGTGACAGAGGCTAACTCGTTAGCCAGCCTGCTAGCTGCTGAATCCTATTAGGGTAAGCCTTGGATTAGCATGCGGAAGGGGCGCTGGGGCTGGTTAGCCCAGGCTATCAGGGCAGCACCCTCACTGCTATTTTAGTGTACGCCCTGGCACCTGGGCTCTCGGACCCAGTCACTTTCTCCTGGCTAAATACTACTGCTGTGGCCGTTACGTCATTGATCAACGGGCCAGCGAGGAGTCTGGGATGGAAAACATGTTTACACCCTGGCTGACGGCCAGGGTATTGCTTAATCATGAGGGATGAGCTAACTAAGAGATGTATTTTTGTGTGACCTCATCTTTCTTTGGTTCCTTCTAAATACAATGTATTGTGTCCATGCTCGTTAAATATACAATCATCCCCTTCATGTTTTCTTTTTTTTCTTTTTTTAATTTGTTGTTTTTCCTCTAACTGCCTGTGGTGAATGTTTTGGGGCCGATGTCGTGACTTTTGGTAGCAGTGCAACATGCCTAGTCATTGTTTAGCGCTATGCTAGATTATTCTGTTATTAGCCTGGTGTTCTGAAGAGCCACACGTCACACTTGTTGATGTTTTGATAGTTTCTCTCTCTCCTGTTTGGTAACCTTTGGAGTTTTCCAGGACACCAAACACCAGTGGAATCTAGCATTAATACCGGTCGAACTAACTTGGACTCTCCTATGATCCTCAACTTGCAGTGGAAGAATCTGACATCATCGACTTGGAGAAGCGCTATTGGCTGCTGAAGGCCCAATCGAGGACCGGCCGCTTTGACTTGGAAACCTTCGTCCCGCTTGTGTCCCCTCCCATCCACAAAGCACTCAGCGAAGGTAACGAAGACGGAACCAGCATGGAGGACTGCACACACACACACACACACACACACACACACACACACACACATGCAGAGCTGTGCTGTATGAATGCACTGTGTGTATCCTGTCATATTTAGATGGTCCATTATGCTCCTCAGAGTCTCCATGGGTGTGTTGTTGAGTGTTTGAAGTTGAACCCTTTGTCGCTATGTGATCTGAGAGCTCATATGAAATGCACTAGCATTTACGTACATATGTGAGGCCTCTGTGATCATCATGAGCTTTAATTCATACCAATTTAGAATTTTTTACAACAAAGGTTGGCTTTCCTGGTTCGATCATTATGCTTGTTGTAACTGTGTATTGATCTTGTTTTCCAGGCTTGTTCCATGCCTTTGACGAGAACCGGGACAATCACATCGACTTCAAGGAGATCTCCTGTGGTCTGTCTGCCTGCTGTCGAGGCCCAGAGGCAGAAAGGCAGAAGTGTAAGCTCCAGCTGCTTAACCAATTACAGGAGAGGAATGGTTTCCTCCAGACCAAGATCATATTTTTCTTCTTCTCTCCTATTCTTTTTTTTGGGGGGTTATAAATCTGGCTTGTCTTGTATAAAATCTTCCTGTTTTTGTCGGTGGTAGCCCAGTGCTGGAAAGTCATTAACATGCTATTATCTTTGTCATCACATTTCTCATCAGTGCTTGAAATTGCATTTTCACGCTTGGAAAACGCTGTCATATTGGATTGAACAGCTCCGGTTAATGATCTGGCCAGTGTCGAGCTTGAATACCAAGCGGGATACGTTTGACGGAGATCAGATCTCTCTGGGTACCGGCTTCATTTTGAGTGGTGCAGTGTTTCTCACGTGTTTGCCCTTTCAGTTTGTTTCAAAGTGTTTGACGTGGACCGCGATGGGCTCTTATCTCGAGAGGAGCTCCATGAGATGGTGCTGGCTCTGCTGGAGGTGTGGAAGGACAATCGTATCGATACGTTACCGGTGAGTTTCACACTGTAACACCTGAATGGACTGTTCTACCTGGGGGTTAGGGTTAGGGCCACGCCTTAATGGACTATTCTACCTGGGGGTTAGAGTTAGGGCCACGCCTTAATGGACTATTCTACCTGGGGGTTAGGGTTAGGGCCATGCCTTAATGAACTATTCTACCTGGGGGTTAGGGTGAGAACCACACTGTATAGCATAATGCCTTAATGGACTATTCTACCTTGGGGTTAGGGTTAGGGCCATGCCTTAATGGACTATTCTACCTCAACCTTCTACCTGTTCTTGTTGGTCCAGGTATCAAATCTACGTCGTCCCTGCCTCAGCATGTTTCTAGTTGTATTTTCCTCTGTGCTTACTTTCACTCCCCTGGAACAGACGATATTGTAATGTGGCATATTATGTGATATATAATAGGGCGTATAATAATAGAGTAATAAGGACTATTTTATCAGCAATAGTATTTATGTTTCCTTGATGGACATCCCATAATATGTCGTTTGATCTCCCCTCCATTAGGAGCTTCACACAGACGTGGAGGACATCGTGGAGGACATTCTAAAGATGCACGACACAACCAAGGTGAGAGAGGCTGTCTGTGATTGGTCCTTCTGCCACGAAACTGACCTTCGACCCCTGTTGAATAACACTCCTAACTGCTGAGCTGATCGTGCCGTATATGTTTTATGATTTTCACCCTCTCTGAAGGTCAAAATAACGTGATATTTTCAAATAAGGAGACAATCTTTTGTGACAATCTTAATGGTTTCATAGCGTTTCAATTTGACAAAGCTGACCTTTAACCTCTCATCTCCTGCATTGTTGATCCCCACAGCTGGGTCACCTGACCTTGGAAGATTACCAAATCTGGAGTGTGAAAAGTGCTCTAGCCAATGAGTTCCTCAACCTCCTCTTTCAGGTTAGAGCTCACACACACACATATTACATGCACACACACACACACACATACACACACACACACACACACACATATTACACGCACAGATACACACCCACAGCAGAAATCCCATATATTTACTCTTAAATATATTTGCTCTTAGGTTAGCGCCCTTTAACTGTGTGTGTATTGATGGTCATCAGGTATGCCACATAGTGCTTGGTCTGAGGCCTGCTACCCCAGAGGAGGAGGGGCAAATCATCAGGTACAACCAACCGATTCCTGTTTCAAAGGATTCCTCTGACACTTCACTTTTCCAACAAAGACCACAAAGAAGAAGCGTTTGGTGATCTTAATGTTTGTGTGTGTGTGTGTGTGTGTGTGTGTGTGTGTGTGTGTGTGTGTGTGTGTGTGTGTGTGTGTGTGTGTGTGTGTGTGTGTGTGTGTGTGTGTGTGTGTGTGTGTGTGTTCTCAGGGGATGGCTGGAGAGGGAGAGCAGGCACGGGCTCCAGCCTGGTCAGAACTGGTTCCTCATCTCCATGCAGTGGTGGCAGCTTTGGAAAGACTACGTTAAATATGTGAGTGTGTGAGTGTGTGAGTGTGTGAGTGTGTGAGTGTGTGAGTGTGTGAGTGTGTGAGTGTGTGAGTGTGTGAGTGTGTGAGAGTGTGTGTGTGAGAAGGGTTAGGGATTCTGTCTGTTCTATATTGAAACTGGTTGACTCCTGCTTCTACTCCCATGTGTTTTCTTCAAGCACCTTTCATGATGCATTGTGAGTGTGTTGATTGGCTGGGGGAGGCTTGTGTTTCTGTTGTGGCTTTGCCTCTTAACAGACCACCTGAACACAGGCAGGACAGTGGCATCACGTTGTCTGGAAAGGGTCAGTGCTCTTAGAAAGTCTGAACTTAAGATCTCCTTCTCTCTGTCCCCTCTTCCCTATTCTTCCTCCTCTTCTCCGTCCTCCTCCTCCTCCTCATCCAGGATCGCAGGGGCATTGTGGTGGAGCAGCCCTCCATCTTCAGCTCTCTGCGGAGCCCCCAGGCCACCTCCAGCGTGGAGCCGGCCCCCATGGAGAGAGCTGGGCCTGGGGGCTCCAGCCCCGCCAGCAGCCCTGCGGAGGAGAGGTCTCCTGGGGCTCTGTCCAGCGCCTCGGAGGCTAGTGAGAATGGTCAGACACCAAACAGCGCTTTAACATGATTTATTCTACACATGCACACACACACAGACAGACAGACAGACAGACAGACAGACAGACAGACAGACAGACAGACAGACAGACAGACAGACAGACAGACAGACAGTGTTTGAATAATTTAGTGGATGGATGGGTCTACTATGCTCATCGATATCTTACTAAAGTCTGAATAACGTGGTTCATTCAGTGATAAATCAGCCACTGACACACACACATACACGCACACACGCACACACACACACACACACACACACACACACAGCTATTCTCATACATAAGCCCCTGGTGTTTGTCCCCCCCCTCCAGTGTTCTCCCCCCAGGCCGTTGCCTCGGCTACAGAAAGCTGTTTTGCGCGGCAGCACCATGTGTCAGATGACCAGAGCCAGTGTTTCTCTGGCCCCAACGGCCACATCCACTCCCTACTGGCAGCACATAGACCGGGCGCCATCGACAACCAGCCCCTCGTCACCACCGTGCCTATGAAGGTGTGTGTGTGTGTGTGTGTCTGAAGCGACGTGTGAATATGGATCTCTCATTGTACTCCAGCCAGTTCTAATTCTGTGGCATCTCTTCCTCCCACTCCTCTGGCAAGGTTCTCAAGGCCCAGATGGTGCCTGGCTATTGTCTTATCTCTCCTAGTCTCTAATTATGAAGGCCTGCCTGAACGCAGCTTTAGGACACACTGTCTGCTTCATCAGTAATTGGAGATTCTGTGTGTGTGTGTGTGTGTGTGTGTGTGTGTGTGTGTGTGTGTGTGTGTGTGTGTGTGTGTGTGTGTGTGTGTGTGTGTGTGTGTGTGTGTGTGCGTGCGTGCGTGCGTGTGTGCGCGCGCGCGTGTGTGCCACCCCCCAGGCCCCTACACTGACCATGGAGGGTGGCAGACTGAAGCGCATGCTCCAGCCGTTGGCGGGCAGGGACTTTGAGACGGTACCAGAGCCCGTGTGGCGCGCCCTCTACCACTGGTACGGTGCCAACCTCAGCCTGCCTCGACCGGTAAGAGAGAATACTGACGATATAGGCCGTGTAGCTGGGGAAGGGACTCGGGAGGGCAAATTCGTTTTTTTAAAGGGAGGTTTTTGGGGGTGGGGGGGTGGGGGGGGAAATAAGTTATAGTTGATGTTATTATATCATGGTCCAGTGAAATACTCCATTCTGATTGGACTACTTGGTTGATCACAACCGTCCCCTGTCACACTAGACTTTTACCACCTCCATGTCGCTATGTTTGGAGTTATACCAACATTAACCCATAAGAGACGGACTGTTATGTTAGTGTGGTGATGTTGCTTTCTGTTGACGGCCGCTCATATTTCCTCCTGCCCTCCAGGTCATCCAGCAGACGAAGACAGGCCGGTCCGAGCTGGAGCTCTTCCCCCGCTACCTCCTCTTCCTGCGGCAGCAGCCGGCCACACGCACCCCCCAGTCCAACATCTGGGTCAATATGGGTATGACCAGCCTGCGAATGTTCCCGCCCCACTTACCCCGAGGTAACGTAAGACTGCAGCAAGATGGAGGAGGAGGAGGCTGCCTACCTACCTACCTACCTACCGCCTAAGGCCTGAGCAACCAACTCAAAACACCCTAATCCTGCGCTCCTGTGTGGACTGATCCAGCCTAATCAATGCACCTGTATGGGTGGTGGAATGCGCCACGGGCCCAGAATGGGGGTGTTTGGGTGAACACTGATCATGCTAAAACAGCCCCTGGCTCAGCCCCAACACAACGTTTTCCTCCACAGACCTTCTTAGACGCTCTCAGAAACCATGTTTATATGTAAAACTACCGAGATACAACACTGTCTCTATGTGTAGAAGAACTAGTAATACTACTCACTAGAACTATTAGTAGTGCTCATTAGAACTAGTAATACCAGTAGCACTACTCATTAGAACTAGCAATACTAGTAGTACTACTCATTAGAACTAGTAATACCAGTAGCACTACTCATTAGAACTAGCAATACTAGTAGTACTACTCATTAGAACAAGTAATACCAGTAGTAGTACTCAGTAGACGCGCACTAAAAGAGTGTCCATCTTGCCACTATGATATAAAGCATTACCGCTGTGTTTGATGAATTTCAATAAGAAACGACTGTTTACTTTCCAGTGGTAAACAAGTGTTTTACCGACCATTAATGATGAGCGGGCATAACGCAGAGACAGTGGGTTCTAATGAGACAGGCGGGGGGGGGGGACATTAGTGCCCAGGCTGCATTAGGGCGCTGATCTAATCAAAGCCAAACCATATCAGATGTCCTGCTGAACGCTGGCTCAGTGGTGACTCAATCTACCATGGTCACACTGTATAGACCCCCCCCCCCCACACACACACACACACACACACCAGCAGCAAAACCAGCAGCGCTGTGAGGATGTGTTATGTAGAAGTGCTGTGGCTCTGTGCAGAAATAAGAGTTGTGTTTGGGCTGTTCGCTTTTTAACTCGCCGATCACCAACGTTTTATTATTTTTGGGGGGCTGTATTTGATCTATTATTGTTTCAGTTGAAAACATAAAAAATTGGCTAACTGAACTAATATCGATTTGATTTTTGCATTTGATTTAGGCTGAAATTGTCCACTAATACGTCAATTGAACAATCTAATCTTTGTTGAATCACCTAAGAAGCCCTTTCTTGCTGCTCTCTTACTGTTCACCCCAGCTTGGCTCTACGAGTCATCCTCTACCTCCTCTGTTTGTCTTACACGGTAGATTGATTTGGTTAATCGCCTTTATTTGAGATGAGTTTGTGTTTTTAATCTGTAGTTTGGGGCAAATTTGATTTTGAAATCAGCAGAAACTTACCCCCCACACATTAGTGTGTGTGTGTGTGTGTGTGTGTGTGTGTGTGTGTGTGTGTGTGTGTGTGTGTGTGTGTGTGTGTGTGTGTGTATGTGTGTATGTGTGTATGTGTGTGTGTGTGTGTGTGTGTGTGTGTGTGTGTGTGTGTGTTTTGAAGAGCAGCATCATTATGCACTAACCCTGATTGTGTGCCGCACGCTCTGATCCAACACAATGAGACAATGCAGCAGAATGTTAAGCTGTGGTCATTGTGACTAAGTGGACCACCGCTGTAGTGGACGCACTGCACTGGGCTGTAATCAATCACCCCTGTTTTCTCTCCTACACACACACACACACACACACACACACACAGACCCTCGACAATAGACTTTCACTTACATTTTAAAACAAAACTTTAAGATGTTTTATTCATGTTGTAAATGCTCCCAAGTCAGGGTTTGGCTTTGGTGTATCTCGATTAGAATGTTTTTACCCTATGTCCGTCCTAGAGTGTTTCTCCCCCTCACCCTCTACCTCTTCTCAGGTAACGTTCCCTCCCCCAACGCCCCCCTGAAGCGGGTGCTGGCCTACACAGGCTGCTTCAGCCGGATGGGCACCATCAAGGACATCCACTTGTACCTCTCCCAGAGGCTCCGCATCAAAGAGGAGGATATGAGACTGTGGCTCTACAACAGTGAGGTACGCAGCCCCAAACAACCAAGCAGACCTCAACGCTACACACACCATTAGATCAGAATACAACAGTGAGGTACGAAGCCCCAAACAACCAAGCAGACCTCAACACCTCACACAGTGAGGTACGAAGCCCCAACCAAGCAGACCTCAACGCTACACACACCTTTAGATCAGAATACATCAGTGAGGTACGCAGCCCATTCCAACCAATCAGACCTCAACGCTACACACACTCTCTAATCCGAATACAACAGTGAGGTACGCAGCCCCAACCAATCAATCAGACCTCAACACCACACACACCCTTTGATCAGAATACAACAGTGAGGTACGCAGCCCCAACCAAGCAGACCTTAACGCCGGCGGCACAACCTGCATTGCAAAGCACGCTGGGACACACTGTTAACGAATGCTAAACACTACACACACCTTTTGATCAGAATACGTTGATATAGCCGATCGTGGTGTCAGTAGTCATAAACAATAAAATATAATGATTGTCAAAGAATAACCTGTCCCACATTACAACCTTTGATTAGTCTGACATTCGACCAGACCATAGTTATGCTCATAAAAAGGATAAATTATTAACTTATATTATATCTGTCTTGTTCTGTAATGAAACGGTTGTCCTCAGAACTACCTCACTCTGCTGGATGATGAGGATCATACTCTGGAGAGTCTCAAGATCCAAGATGAGCAGCACCTAGTCATAGAAGGTACGTCTCCCTGTGATCTCCCCAGACGCCCCCATTCTCACTACACTGTGAACATGAAGCCAACCCTCACACCTTCCCCCAACAAAATGTCCACTTAAGAAAAGACACAAAAATGACAGATTCATCTGAATGAAAATCTTGGTTGATTTTTCTTCTCTCTATTCTTTTTTCCAGTTCGTAACAAAGACATGAGCTGGCCTGAGGAGATGTCCTTCATTGCAAACAGTAATAAAATGGACCGGCACAAAGGTACTATACTAACCCTAGCCCTAACTGCTAACAGTAATAAAATGGACCGGCACAAAGGTACTATACTAACCCTAGCCCTAACTGCAAACAGTAATAAAATGGACCGGCACAAAGGTACTATACTGACCCCTAGCCCGAACTGCTAACAGTAATAAAATGGACCGGCACAAAGGTACTACACTAACCCTAGCCCTAACTGCTAACAGTAATAAAATAGACACATATCATTCCTTTTGAAAAGAAAATCATGTTTTAGATTGTCGGTTTGTTTCTGTGCCCTGGACTATTGTTTATCCATATCCCCCCCACCCCCCTCCCGCTCGTACAGTTCCTACTGAAAAGGGAGCCACAGGCCTCAGTAACCTAGGCAACACCTGCTTCATGAACTCCAGCATCCAGTGTGTGAGCAACACCAAACCGCTCACCAAGTACTTTCTGTCGGGGAGACACCTCTACGAGCTCAACAGGTGTGTGTGTGTGTGTGTGTGTGTGTGTGTGTGTGTGTGTGTGTGTGTGTGTGTGTGTGTGTGTGTGTGTGTGTGTGTGTGTGTGTCTGTGTCTGTGTCTGTGTCTGTGTCTGTGTCTGTGTCTGTGTGTTAGGAAGGATAGCGCTACCGTGTCACTCCGACGTGTGTAAACGACTCTGTCGTTGTTTTCGCAGAACCAATCCCATCGGCATGCGAGGTCACATGGCCAAGTGTTACGGCGACCTGGTGATGGAGCTGTGGAGTGGAACACAGAAGAACGTCGCTCCGCTCAAACTCCGAGTTAGAACTCCTTCCTCCTCCACATAACAACCCCTCATACACACAACCCTGTCCGAGCACAGAAAAACATTACATCCAGAAGTTATTTTAGACCTAAAATGTTCCACTATTATATTATTAATATACGATCCATTCACCAACACCATCATTCCTATTTGTGTTTAGACAGACACGTTTCTTTGGGTGCACTTAGGTGTTGAAGGCGAGATCTTTTTAGTTGTAACAAAGTGCAGCTTACTTTCTGTGTTGTTTTAATGAAAACTTCCAGATCATTATCAGGTATAATTTCAGATACAAAAAAAGAAAATTACATTTTTGACCTAAGGAAGCACCAAAACGAACCTATTTTGACTTGTTGGCTGGATTTACTGTTCTGCCTAGTGCATCCTTAGCCACTTCACACCAAACGCCAATAAATTGGCCACATCTGAGTCAAGGCATTTTACCAGTGGGATTGGCTGCAGTTCCATCTTTCCAGGTTATTTTGGGGGCTGAACTGTTTCCCCCCCCCCCCCCCCCCCCCTTTCCAGTGGACCATAGCGAAGTACGCTCCCCGCTTCAATGGCTTCCAGCAGCAGGACTCCCAGGAGCTGCTGGCTTTCCTACTGGACGGCCTCCACGAGGACCTCAACCGGGTCCACGAGAAACCCTACGTGGAGCTGAAGGACAGCGACCTTCGACCTGACTGGGAGGTGGCCACGGAGGTCAGAGTTCACGATGCTGTCTTTCTTTAAAGGCCTCTGTACTGTCGAGGGATGGCCGCTTAGAGGACTGATTAGTAGCCATTTCTTCCTTTAAAGTTTATTTTTTATTTGTCTTTTTTTTTGTATGTTGCACTGTATTTAAATGTAGATTTTTAAACCAGCACTTACAGATTAGCCGCAGTTACGGCAACAGCGTAGAAACAGATACCTTTTATACCCTTTGACTTTGGTCAGAATAGGACCACCATGACAACATAACATGACTTCCTGCTTGGACACAGACAACAGTCACATTTATAACAACACTTAAGAGTTTGAATTTAAAACGGGGCAGTTTCATATTTTCAAGCTGATCCACTGTGTATCCATTTGCCTTGTTAAAAGAGTGTGTCTAACAGAAACTCGTCCTAAGTGTAAAATCTATGTTCAGAAGTGATGTTGGAGAACCCCTTGGTTCTCATCTTAACATGACAGTTACTGAAACTACTAGATTGACATGTTTGTCTTGGCTTGGGCAGGGAGGGGAGGGAGGTGGGGGATGGACGTTGAGGACTGGGGTTAAAAGTCAATTAACTTCACTCAATAAACCAAGCTCTTCAAAGGGTGGTTAATGACTTAGCAGTGTGTGTATTGATGGACTGTTAATGTGTTGGGAATGTGGAAAAGGGAATGTGTGTGTGTGTGTGTGTGTGTGTGTGTGTGTGTGTGTGTGTGTGTGTGTGTGTGTGTGTGTGTGTGTGTGTGTGTGTGTGTGTGTGTTCGTGTTCTATGGCCTCCTTCTGGTCAGGAGTTACCTGGATTAGCTGTGTGTGATCTCTGAAAACACTGACAGATCTCATTTCCTATGTGTGTGTCTCTCTCTATGTCTCTGTCTCTGTCTTTGTGCGTGGGTTTAACGTGTGTGTGTGTGTGTGTGTGTGTGTGTGTGTGTGTGTTGCAGGCGTGGGAGAACCACTTGCGTAGGAACCGCTCCATCGTAGTGGACCTGTTCCACGGTCAGCTGAAGTCCCAGGTGAAGTGCAAGACGTGCGGCCACATCAGCGCCCGCTTCGACCCCTTCAACTTCCTGTCTCTGCCCCTGCCCATGGACAGCTCCATGCACCTGGAGATCACTGGTGAGGCCTGCACGTAGAAACAGATCAGCTAGAACATAAACTATGAGATATTGGAGATCACTGGTGAGGCCTGCACGTAGAAATAGATCAGCTAGAACATAGACTGAGACATTGGAGATCACTGGTGAGGCCTGCACGTAGAAACAGATCAGCTAGAACATAAACTATGAGACATTGGAGATCACTGGTGAGGCTTGCACGTAGAAATAGATCAGCTAGAACATAGACTATGAGACATTGGAGATCACTGGTGAGGCCTGCACGTAGAAACAGATCAGCTAGAACATAAACTATAAGACATTGGAGATCACTGGTGAGGCCTGCACGTAGAAAGAGATCAGCTAGAACATAAACTATGATATATTGGAGATCACTGGTGAGGCCTGCACGTAGAAATAGATCAGCTAGAACATAGACTATGAGACATTGGAGATCACTGGTGAGGCCTGCACGTAGAAACAGATCAGCTAGAACATAAACTATGAGACATTGGAGATCACTGGTGAGGCCTGCACGTAGAAATAGATCAGCTAGAACATAGACTATGAGACATTGGAGATCACTGGTGAGGCCTGCACGTAGAAACAGATCAGCTAGAACATAAACTATAAGACATTGGAGATCACTGGTGAGGCCTGCACGTAGAAAGAGATCAGCTAGAACATAAACTATGAGACATTGGAGATCACTGGTGAGGCCTGCACGTAGAAACAGATCAGCTAGAACATAAACTATGAGAAATTGGAGATCACTGGTGAGGACCTTAACCCCTGCACGTAGAAACAGATCAGCTAGAATATAAACTGAGACATTGGAGATCACTGGTGAGGACCTTAACTCCCGCACGTAGAAACAGATCAGCTAGAATATAAACAATGAGACATTGGAGATCACTGGTGAGGACCTTATCCCCCTTCGCATACTGGGCTACACGTAGAAACAGGTCGGCTAGAATATGAACTATGAGACGTTTGAGATCTCTGGTGAGGACCTTAACCCCCTACTGGGCTACATGTAGAAACAGTTGACTAGAATATAAACAATGAGACGTTTGAGATCACTGGTGATTTCTTTCATAGAATATCAGCAATGCCGTTTGGCCTGACACTGTTCACCCAACGTAGGTTTAGTTATGAGACCAACCAGCCGTAAACACAGTTTACCTCATTGGAAAATTACCTCCGATTGAAACTACACTCCACACACTCTGAATGAAACGTGTGTTGAGTTTTGACTGCGTCTAGCTACAATGCGTTGAGTCTTTGTCAAAGTCTAAGAGGATGTTGATTATTGTGTGTGTGTGTGTGTGTGTGTGTGTGTGTGTGTGTGTGTGTGTGTGTGTGTGTGTGTGTGTGTGTGTGTGTGTTTTTTTGTTTGTTTGTGTGCGCGCGCGCGTGCGTGTTCAGTCATCAAGCTGGACGGCTCCACTCCCGTGCGCTACGGCCTGAGACTCAACATGGATGAGAAGTACACAGGGCTGAAGAAACAGCTGAGTGAACTCTGCAGCCTGAAGCCGGAGCAGATCCTCCTGACCGAGGTCCACACCTCCAACATCAAGGTACAGCCTTAGACACAGTGACCATGGTCCACACCTCCAACATCAAGGTACAGCCTTAGACACAGTGACCATGGTCCACACCTCCAACATCAAGGTACAGCCTTAGACACAGTGACCATGGTCCACACCTCCAACATCAAGGTACAGCCTTAGACACACTGACCATGGTCCACACCTCCAACATCAAGGTACAGCCTTAGACACACTGACCATGGTCCACACCTCCAACATCAAGGTACACTTCATGGGCAACTCTAGAACAAGCTGTACTACAGACACCGACACCACTTCAACAGCTGTTGAAGACTTCTTGTATTGACTGATTAAGAGTTGACATTCGTATGAGATAGATCCATTTTTAACAATTGATGTGATTTCAGGCATTGAGTAAAATGGACAGAGAATTGCATACAATTGTTAATTCATGTTTTAGGTAAATGTATCTTATGCGCCTGGTTATGAGCGTGTGAAATGTACATACGTGTATGTATACTTTTAACGTGTTCCTTTCTGTTGGTGTGTCGTTGCAGAACTTCCCTCAGGACAACCAGAAGGTGCGGATGACAGTGAATGGTTTCCTGTGTGCGTTTGAGATTCCTGTGCCAGGCTCTCCAACCTCCCTCACATCTCCGACACAAACAAGTGAGACAGGTGAGACAGGTAACCTCCCTGATTCAGACAGGTGAGACAGGTAACCTCCCTGATTCAGACAGGTGAGACAGGTAACCTCCCTGATTCAGACAGGTGAGACAGGTAACCTCCCTGACACAAACAGGTGAGACAGGTAACCTCCTCGATTCAGACAGGTGAGACAGGTAACCTACTTTTCTCAACAGGCCACTCTGCTGTTTCTCATTAGAGCTGCAAGTCTGTCTGTTGTTGGAAAGCGTCTAAATTAGTGCATCAGAATAATAAATCGTGTTGAGAAAAAAACCACCCTCCTCTGTTAAAGACTTCCAGTACATGTAGCGTTGTTGTCAAAGCCACAAAGAACAATTATCTTTGTATGGACTCTGCTTTACTGTCCCCTGTTGATTGATTCATTCATGGATCAGAATAATAACTTGTGTTAGGTAGCTGGTAAAAACAAAACCTTCCCTGTTAAAGACCACCATTGTTGTCAAAGTCACACAAACACCAAACACCATTTGATGAAATCTCGCTCTCTAAAGTGTGTTCTCCTGCTCAAACCTCTTCTCTCCAGACATCATACCCATCATGGTTAACGGTTCAACGGCAAACGGGCACCTGGGCATCCCCGCCCTCATCCCCAACGGGATGCCCAGCACCCTGGTGCCATGCGGCCCAGAGAAGCCCCTGGCCAACGGGACGGCTAACGGACACATCACCCCCGTCCAGGACAGCCCCTTCATCGGATACATCATCGCCATGCACCGCAAGATGGTGGGTGCCATCCATTAGAAATAGCATACAACAGTGTTATGCAATGGTGGTAAACAATACCACTGCTATGATCATTAGCAGGGTCAGTCACCGTTGGTTATAGATATAGAAAGTACCGGAAATAAAGTACCATAGAGATTGAATACGTTTAATGTGTAGTGTGTAGTGTAAGGCTGGTCGTTGGAGGTGGACTGGTAACTATAATGGAGGTGGACTGGTCATTGTAATGGAGGTGGACTGGTCATTGTAATGGAGGTGGACGGGTCATTGTAATGGAGGTGGACTGGTAACTATAATGGAGGTAGACTGGTCATTGTAATGGAGGTGGACTGGTAACTATAATGGAGGTAGAGTGGTCATTGTAATGGAGGTGGACTGGTAACTATAATGGAGGTAGAGTGGTCATTGTAATGGAGGTGGACTGGTAACTATAATGGAGGTGGACTGGTCATTGTAATGGAGGTGGACTGGTCATTGTAATGGAGGTGGACTGGTAACTATAATGGAGGTGGACTGGTCATTGTAATGGAGGTGGACTGGTCATTGTAATGGAGGTGGACTGGTCATTGTAATGGAGGTGGACTGGTCTCTCATGGAGGTCTTTGACACAGAAGATGAGACTCACTCACTCACTCATTCACTCCCTCATTCACTCATTCACTCATGCACTCATTCACTCACTCACTCACTCACTCCCTCACCCTCTCTCCCTCTCTCAGATGCGTTCGGACCTGTACTTCCTGTCGTCCCAGAAGAACCGTCCCAGTCTGTTTGGCATGCCCCTGATCGTGCCCTGCACCGTCCACACCAGTAAGAAGGACCTCTATGACGCCGTGTGGGTGCAGGTGTCCCGGCTGGCTAGCCCTCTGCCCCCACAGGAGGCCAGCAACCACGCACAGGACTGGTGGGTGTACACACACACACACACATACACATCCATACACACACACACACACACACACACACACACACACACACACACACACACACACACACATCCATACACATACACACATACAGATACACACACACACATGTACACACAGACATACAGATACACTACACACCTAAACATGCATAAATATAAGATGTTATGACAATTTAAGAGACATGTTACAAGCTTATGATCCCATAATGGGGAAACATCTGTAATACTGAAAGTAGTGGTGGTGATGATACCCTTCTTCATACAAGCATCCTGAATATTGTGAACATTTTCTCAAACTTATGTAGTCGCTTTTTTACTACTTATCACAAACCTATGTAGTTGCTTTTCACTATTAATAATCACTAACCGATGTGGTTGCTTTTTACTATTAATAATTACTAACTGATGTGGTCTCTTTATTAATACTAATCACAAACCTATCTGGTTGCTTTTTGCTATTAATAATCACAAACCTAAGTGGTTGCTTTATTAATAATAATCACTAACTTATCTGGTTGCTTTATTAATAATAATCACTAACTTATCTGGTTGCTTTATTAATAATAATCACTAACTTATCTGGTTGCTTTATTAATAATAATCACTAACTTATCTGGTTGCTTTATTAATAATAATCACTAACTTATCTGGTTGCTTTATTAATAATAATCACTAACTTATCTGGTTGCTTTATTAATAATAATCACTAAGAGATGTGGTCTCTTTATTAATACTAATCTCAAACCAATGTGGTCTCTTTATTAATACTAATCTCAAACCAATGTGGTCTCTTTATTAATACTAATCTCAAACCAATGTGGTCTCTTTATTAATACTAATCTCAAACCAATGTGGTCTCTTTATTAATACTAATCTCAAACCAATTTGGTCTCTTTATTAATACTAATCTCAAACCAATGTGGTCTCCTTACCTGTCCTTTTTGTCTCTGACCCTCCAGTGATGACAGTCTAGGCTACCAGTACCCCTTCACCCTGCGGGTAGTGGCCAAGGATGGCAACTCCTGTGCCTGGTGCCCTTGGTACAGGTAGGACACACACACACACACACACACACACACACACACACACACACACACACACACACACACACGGCTGTCATCCAGCCCAGTGGGAGAAGGAGACAGCTGAGGAGTTTTCATCATTCATATGTGTGTCTGCATACACCAATGTGTGTGTGTGCATGCTTCAGTGTGTGTTAGTGTGTGCACGTTCGGCAGTGTTGACTGATCTGTGTGCTTGTGTGTGTGTCCACGTGCGTGCGTGCGTGCGTGCGTGCGTGCGTGCGTGCGTGAGTGCGTGCGTGCGTTCCTATGTGGATGGGTGACATTGTGTCCTGGGCCCCCCAGGTTCTGCCGGGGCTGTGCGGTGGAGTGCACTGAGGACAGAGCGTCTGTGGGGAACGCCTACATCGCCGTGGACTGGGACCCCACAGCCCTGCACCTCCGCTACCAGACCTCCCAGGAGAGGGTGAGACACACTCACGCGCACTCACACACACACACACACTCTCACACACGCGCACACAGACACACACAGACATACAGATACAGACACACACACACCAACACACACGCACACACACATACAAACTCCCGCACACAACACACACGCACAGATACACACACACGCACACGGACACATGGCCTCAGGACTTAAGCACTTCAGTGCTGTAGTGTTGGCTTTGTGATACGATAGGTAGTATAGATAGTATAGCCTCTATACCAGGATTTCTAGAAGCTGCAGCTCTGTCTGTTGGACACTAGGGGTCAGTAGTGAAAACTACACTGTTATTATAGCTGGACTACACTATACTATAGCTACACTCTGTGGAGGTCCATCACTGGCTTCATCTCCTGTGTCAGCTTCTCGTATCAGGGGCACTGCCAAGCAAATGTGCAAGATTGTGATGTGTGTGTGTGTGTGTGTGTGTGTGTGTGTGTGTGTGTGTGTGTGTGTGTGTGTGTGTGTGTGTGTGTGTGTGTATTTATACACATGTTATTTGTGTGTGTGTGTGTGTGTGTGTGTGCCCCGCTCAGATCGTGGAGGAGCACTGCAGCGTGGAGCAGAGCCGGCGTGCCCAGGCGGAGCCCATCAGCCTGGACAGCTGTCTGAAGGCCTTCACCAGTGAGGAGGAGCTAGGGGAGGATGAGCTCTACTACTGCTCCAAGTGCAAGACCCACAGGCTGGCCACCAAGAAGCTGGACCTCTGGAGGCTGCCGCCTGTCCTGGTCAGCAGACACACACGAATAAGAAGAATACTTTATTGATAAGAATAATACTTCATTAATAATAAGAATAATTCTTTATTGATAAGAATAATACTTAATTAATAATAAGAATAATACTTAATTAATAAGAATAATACTTCATTAATAATAAGAATAATACTTCATTAATAATAAGAATAATACTTTATTTGAAACCCTACGATGCTTCACAATTGTATGCAGGAAAACAAGAAATGACAAAAGAAGGGATGAAGAACAGGCAAAAAATAAAAGTTCAAAATAATTAAGGGAGAAACTAAATAGTAAAAGAAAAAGGACGTAATATCAGTTGGAAGGTTGAATCGGTTATTAATAATGATAATAATATTTAATGGTTATTAATTTAACTGAACTTCATCTAGTTTAACTCACCATGAAACACCAACATCAATCTATTTAAACTACTCTATAGTTTAACTCACCATGAAACACCAACATCAATCTATTTAAACTACTCTATAGTTTAACTCACCATGAAACACCTACATCAATCTATTTAAAATACTCTATAGTTTAAATCACCATGAAACACCTACATCAATCTATTTAAAATACTCTATAGTTTAACTCACCATGACACACCAACATCAATCTATTTAAACTACTCTATAGTTTAACTCACCATGAAACACCAACATCAATCTATTTAAACTACTCTATAGTTTAACTCACCATGACACACCAACATCAATCCATTGAACACATCTTAGTTTCAATCCCACTGATTGGTTTGTGTCCACTTTATCTTCACTCAAACGTAATAGTACACCTTCATATTTTAGCATGCCAGAATGTTATCTTGATAGAATATTATAATTTATTAGATCTGTGGCCTTATCCAGAAGCTCCTCTCCCCTGTGTGGTGTGACCCCCAGATAGTCCACCTGAAGCGTTTCCAGTTTGTGAACGGCCGCTGGATCAAGTCCCAGAAGATCGTCAAGTTCCCCCAGCAGAAGTTCGACCCCAGCGCCTTCCTTGCCCCCAGGGAGGCCCAGCACAGCCTGCACTCCCGAAGCGAGGGGGAGGAGCTACTCAAGGTTGGGGGCGGGGACAACATCTCCTCTGTCTCCGCCCCCGCTGGTTTCGAGGGAGGTGTCAAAGGTCAGGGATCCTAATTTTAATCAGATGGGTGAAGAGTTTCCTCTGTAAACCCTCATCTACCCCCAAATATATGCACCTGCACAATAGGGAAGCAACACTTTACCCCAAGATGAATGTAATATTTATGGGGGGTTAACATATCTGGAGTAAGTCAGTAGAGTTGTAGAAGATAACGCCCGCAAGTCTGACAATCTTGTTCTTTGGAAAACAGGCGAAGCACTTGACTTAGTGCAAGTGCCCTGACTTCAATTGGCGTGTTTTAAAAGCAGATGTTAGTTTTTATGGCAACATTTTCCAGTGGTAATGCATTGTAAAGGCCCCAGCCGCCACGTCGAGGGGAAATATGGCAAACCGCCATAACGGTATTGCAGCTATTGCCTTCTGGCTTCTACTAACACCTCCCTCTCTCTCTCTCTCTCTCTCTCTCTCTCTCTCTCTCTCTCTCTCTCTCTCTCTCTCTCTCTCTCTCTCTCTCTCTCTCTCTCTCTCTCTCACTCACTCTCTTGCTCTCTCTCCCCCCCCCCCCCCCCCCACAGCCTCCCCAGGCCAGGGCAGGAAGTCGGCCCCTCCTCTTAGCCGCGGCGGCAGCCCCTCCAGCAGTCCCAAGACGGGGACCGGAGGCCGCAAGCAGGGCCGCCTACGCCTCCCCCAGCTGGGCAGCCGGCAGCGCCTCTCCAACAGCAAGGAGAACCTGGAGGCCAGCACCGGGGACGGGGGGTCCAACCCCGAAGGCGAGCCCAGGGAAGGGGCCCTGCCAGCGGACGCGGAGGAACCAGGGCCGGCGGCGGGGGCGGTCTCCGGCGAGGCGGTGGCGACGGAGTCGTGGACGGGCTCGGAGGCGTCCAGCAGCAACTGTGAGTTTGTGGTGGTGAACGGGGACAGTGGGGAGAGCAGACAGAGCCACGGGCCGGAGGGGACAGAGAGCAGCACCGACCCGGAGGCCTCACCGCTCCACCTCAGAGAGAACAGCCTGGAGCCCCTCTACAGCCTCTATGCAATCTCAGTGAGTCCTCCTCCGCAGCGCGGCCATGGGGGCTGTCACTGGTGTGGTTACATTTCACTGGGATGAGTATGCCTGGGTCAATGTTTGGTTGTTTCTTTTATTTTGCAGTGTCATTCAGGGATCATGGGGGGAGGTCACTATGTGACCTATGCCAAAAATCCGAATGACAAATGGTACTGTTACAACGACAGCAGCTGTAAGGTAAACAACAAACAAACAAAAAACTCTTATTTCTTATTGACTCCCAGTAGAATTCTCTGTTTTATCAATCCTACTAGCATGTTCCCCGTAGTCCCAGTCCCAGTAGAATTCACTGTGTAGTCAATCCTAGTAGCATGATCCCAGTATTCCCAGTCCCAGGCGAGCTAACCACGCCTCTCTCTGCTGCTGCTCTAGGAGGTGCACGCTGACGAGATCGACACAGACTCGGCCTACATCCTTTTTTACGAGCAGCAGGACGTCAACTACTCCCAGTTCCTGCCCAAGACTGACGGCAAGAAGATGGCCGACACCAGTAGCATGGACGAAGACTTTGAGTCTGACTACAAAAAGTACTGTGTCCTTCAGTGAGCGGCCCCGTCTTCCACTCGCGCTCGTCGCCAACGCCCCGGGACAAGCTGGGCGGCGGCCGTTTAAACACAGGGCACGGAGGCGCTCCTATCAGCCGGGAGCAGCGTGTTTCCTCTGCTAGTCATCACCAACAGAACCACTGGAATGCCCGAGGTAACTGCAACGGTTTATGAATGCCGCACTGCACTTTGGAACGTAAAGAGAGTTTAAGAAACCGAGAAAAAAGACGGATGGGAGGAAGTGAAGGGTTGCCAAGAGAACAATATCGCCCCACTGAACGCACTTAAACCCGGAGCCCAGTGAGGGGTCCTCGCCACGCCATCATAAAACTGTAACGTGCATATTGCGTTGAAACACATATTTACAAGTATGTTTCTTTGTTTGTATGCAGCACTTGTTCTTCCCCGTTTTCAATTGAACCCGTATTGATGTCAGAATGAAAAGATGATTTGGCTTAGTACCTGCAGCTATCGAAGCATGCCCCTGCATCAATAACTCGGTTGGAAATGCAGTATCCAGGATGCGAACGTCCATATATGGAATCCTGTAATGTGTTCCTGTGAACGGTTTTCATAAAGTTTTAATTGGAGAATCAGACAAACACAAAAACACTGATGCTACCTCACTGTCTGCAGGCTCTCTGCCAGGTTTTCCTAGAAAGTGGCCGTTTCAAGACGCATCCTTTGAGGTCTGCACACACACACACACACACACACACTTCAAGAACCAACTAACTGACTTTTACAAAGAAAAACAGACACATGGTTTCTCACCTACATTTGGCACTTGCTACCTAGAACTGTTTCGTCAATCAACTGCCAAAACAAAGAACTAATTTGTGCAATGTTTATCAGTATAAATGGACCCATAACGTTTGATTGAATAGATGTAGGGCATTCGTTGTAGTACAGGAATGTAATGTAATACATTGTAACTGGAGATTTGAAATGGTTTTGCTTATTTTCCGGACAGGTGCCATAGAGAGTATCGTTTCAAAGAGTTGCTTTAAATACTATATACAGTATGTATGATACATACCTTATTAAATTATTATTTTGTCTTCTTTCTACAAATGCTTAGTTTATCTAGCTTTATTGTTATTATTGTTTTGATTTTTCAAAACACGTTTTGATTCATTAGGGGTTGTCATACTGGCCGTTTCCATATTGTTTTATCGAGAATCAAGTCGTAGACGAGTGTCTTGAAGTTAGATAGGATAGTTTTGTGACAACATGAAACATGAGAAGAGCTCACACAGCGTCATACCCAAAGGCTGTTCCCATGTTGCTCTCTGCCTCCTTCAGCTGCTAGCAAGCCAACTCATCTCATCTCCTCCTCTTTGTAGCTCTGTGACAACAACAGTTCATATCATGCCATCACCAGTCAGGTTACAATGAAAGTCCTCTTGAAAACGGAAAGGCCCGTGATGTGAAATGACAGGCGGTCCTTACCGAACGAGGTTTTTTCCGTGGGCAGCCCTTCTCTGACTGTAGCCAAGGCACTAGCCAAATATATCCATAGTACCCGCCTGCTTCTCTGTTGACCCCCGTTTCTACGTCCAGTCTGAGGACAGTTGCGTGGTCAAGCCAAAGTCCCTCAGATTGTAGAAGCCAACAGCTAGCGAGTGATGTGACAAGTCTAGAGATATTGTGATGTTTTGTATGCTAATGCAAGTTTTCTTGAGATATATATATATATATATATATATATATATATATATATATATATATATATATATATATATATATATATATATATATATATATATATATATATATATAATCAAAAATATCTCCTCCTCCAGGATTTCATTTTAATTAAATACATCCAGATTGAATCCATCTACAGACACGTCAGAGTAGTTGAAGGCCTTTTCACAAAGTTCATTGAAACTGTGAGATTTGTTTTCTTCTTTTACGTCAACCTCAGTCATGGAGCTCTTTGCCCAGTGTAGCATCTTGAAAGCTTTTTAGTATATCTGCTTGTCACCGCTATGAGCATACGTTGCTCTCAGATCAATTAACGGCCTGTGATTTTCTTTGCTTACGATGGTAGTGCTAAATTGAAGCTTTTAAACTTCAGCTTTTTGAATTCTATGAGAGAATTTTCGCTGCATTTGGCCCGCCCCCAGTCTCTCCTCAGAGGTTTCTGCTGCTGTATTTATATGATAAGGGTTATTCATGCATTTCCTGGATAAATGTCTGTCATTGAACAAAAAAAAAACGACTTTATTTTTCATCTCGGAAAACAGTGTTTGTGAAGACAAAATCAAATCTATTAATGAATGTTATTTACGTTGGTTGGTCAACCCTTTGGATTTTTTCATTGCCTATCCCCTTTCTCTAAATGGTATCGATGTCAAACTGTTCTAGAAAAAGTGATTCTAGAGAGCGTGTTATTCAATGTTAAAATGTCTCCAACTGACTGAAAGGGAATAGTTTAGACTTAGAGAGTTTCAAGGGTATGTTTCCGATTCACACAGTGCTTAGCTTTAAAATGTGCAATGGCTGTAAGGTATTAATGTCATTTGAATTCATCCCTGAACATTTTGGGTCTGTGTGAGACAGTTGATACCCTGCTTCTTAGGCATCTCTAGACCTCTTTGTACTAAACACTTTATTTACATCAAGGAATAGTGCTTTCATTTTTTTATTTCTATTTCTCTTTAAAAACGTAGGGTTTAAGTTATAATTCAAGAACATTTACTGACAGGAATTTAATTCAATTTGGCTCCTTGCAGTGCTGGAAACACTTGTCAATTTTAAAGTCCTGTGAATTACAGGGATCATTTAGTATTTTCCCTTCAGGTCCAGAGTTAAACTGTTGGCAATCTACTACTGAAATATTTGTCCTTTTCCATAGTATTGTGTTTTAAGTTAATTTCCGTTGAAGCAGAAAGAAATGTTAATTTAATGAACTTTATTTTGTAAAATGTTGTTTAAAGAATAAACATGACATTGCACTGACATTGAAAATGTACATAAGTGTTTTGTAAATACACCAATAAAATTGTATGTATTTGAATATGAACTGTAAAAAAAAAACTCAAAAAAAATACCGTACTTGTAGTTGTATATGGAGTGATACTGTTGATCTGTAACGAATATCAAAGCAACAAATTAAATACGGCAGATGAAATGAGATAACAAATGGTATTGTTTGTCTCTGTCTGTGAAAGTTTGTTTGTATTTGTCTTTGTACATACCTAGAGAGATGTGCACATGTTGGTTTATAGATATACAAATATAGTATACATACATATTATACACCATGGTTTATACTACAGTGTATTTCACGTGAAGACGTGCATGTACGAGCTGTCTGCGAAATCAAAGGGCTGAGCCTGACGGTGAAGGTCTATGAGGAAACCACATTTCACTTCGGATGGAGGACTAGATCAGCCAGCAGATTTGGTGGTGGTCGGAGCTGCAACTTTTCTGCAGCAAACACGTTTCCCAGAAACAATGGTATCTTCGACCTGACCTGATATTAGATGGGGCTTTTGTTTCAAGTGATCCGTGCGGAGTCAAATCCCCCCTCACACATATTACGTTTGTTCAGTTATTTAGAACATGGCGATAAAAAATCAGCTTAGTTTCCTAATTCATTTCAACTCACTCAAAGTAGTAGGTATTAACAACTTCGAATGGAATTACAAATAAATAAATGCAATTGTATTAGATCATATTTATGTCGGTTGAAAAGGTGCTTTTGCATGAATAACTGACATGCATTATTGCTTGAATAAGTGATGGCGTTTCTGTCAGCGTCTTGGGGTTAAAATACCCAAGGGGTGCTACTGTTCGTTTCCTCTCTGCATTGTGGTTAACGTAGAACGGAAAAGCGCTCCATTGTGAGTACATTATTTAGGTACTTCCTAGAAAAGCTTTTCTTTTTCAGCGTTTCTATTGTCCCTAGCTGCCGGCCCTTGATAGTACAAACGAAAGAAGAAGTCCATTGTATTTTAGATTACGGTTGGAAATCATTAATAAGGTCAGCCATTGGGGAAATGATTTATAAACACAACATTTCCCCTGGTTTGGGTAAGTGTTCTTACTGTTTTTCCTTTGATATTCATCTTCTTGTCAAATGTAGTACAAATGAGTCAAACAGGTAACAAATGAGTTGTCTCATCACAGCAAGGCAAGACTAAACAGATTGTGTATTTCTGTATTAGGAATCATTACATTGTAATTCTTCATTTTGAGATGAACACATTACAAGTCCCTTTTCTTTTTATATAGGCACTAACCCATCATACTGTGAACTTTTCATAAACTCAATTTGTCATTGTTTAGTTTTTAATATAATTATTAACATTGTATTTAATTTACTTGCCCTCCAGGCACCGTGGCAGGGAACTCTATCCTGACTTAATGATTCAATGTAGGGTCTTCTGATTATGAATGATCATGACGCACAGCAATCCTTCCATTCCAGATTGCCTTAACTCCACCGGTGAGTATTTTGAACACCTCTTAAACTGACCAGGGATGTTTCGTATACATGCTGGTATTCTCCACTCAATTTTTAAACATGAAAACAGGAACAGAATCATACAAACCGAAGTAATTTTAGCCAATGACTCATAAGTACACATTTTGTCATATTATCTACACTTTGCTAAAAGTTGCCATTCTAGGAGTTGACCAACCTATCTTTGTTTTAATTCACAGGGAGTACTACATCCACGCCTAAGGCTATTTGCTGGAGTGACGCCAGTCCTTTAGTTCTCCTGGGTTTCGCAATTGCAGGCATCAGTCTTCTGACTCTCATAGTGCTTGGTTCAATATGGTTCAGAAAGTAAGAACCTTTTTTTCTTTTTCTGAAATTGTCCTTGAATTCAGTGGATTATGTCACCTTGCTGATTCTGTTCTCATGTGAAAAGTGGTTTAGGTCAACTATTTTATAGATTTTGTGTGATTTTCATGGTTTAATATCAAATCTGGAGTGTTTGTCAAATTGTCCCACATAAAATAATTTTAAAAAATCCTATTCTTTATAGCACACTGTATTTAGTAAATATCGAATCAAAAACCTTGTAATCTGCCTTTCCTTTGCCCCCTTTCTAGATATCGTTCAATGCTGCACACCCTTCGGGATCTGCAAGGGCATAAGTCAGTAGTGGCGGTTTTTCCCCAGCAGGACTCTCCTGTGTGTTCAGCCAACCTGCTCTCCCCTGTCACATTTGATGAGTTACTTGGACACCAGGCATCAGAACCTGCACCACTGCAGCAACCCACAATCAAAACGGTCTCCAGGTTACCATGGAGACCAATGCAACAGGTTTTTTGTTTCGTTTTTTTGCCTCCCCAAAATGTAAAAATGGTGAAAATGTGGTTGTACACACCTTCTGACTAGCAATATTGCATGAAAACTAAATGGATGCGTGCAGACAAATCACAATAGGAATTAGGAGCATCAACCTGTCACGTACGTTGCCATATCTATTTTCCAGAGTGCTCAGTTCACAAAGTCAGACCTTACTTTGCTGCAGCTTATCAAGGCTGGCAAAGAGGGGGTTTTCTACAAGGCCAGGATGACCAGGGGCACGTGCAAAGGCCATGCTATGTTCACCTGCAAGATCACCAAAGAAGGTATTCCAAAAAAAAAATAGTAACACTGATTAATTAATATATTCCACTGGATAACTTTGACCCAAACAAAGAGCGGTAAAACAAAAGGGTGCAAACAGCGTATTAACATTATTTCTTTAAAAATCAACACTGATATAGCTATTATTTATGCGCTGAAAAAATGTACTTTGGATATAGCGATAAAGTAATGTTGGGAGTGAATATATCCATAGGATAAATATAATTTCATGAAGCTATAATAAAACATCAACCCTAATCTGGCTTCAAGCTTGATCATTTGCTGACAGTTTGGATGACAGTGGTGCTCTTCTGTCCCTAAGGGGTGAGTCCAAAACGGGTGCAGACGGAAATGTCAATCATGAGGAAACTGGTGCACCACAAGAACATCCTCCAGCTACTTGACTGGAACCTAACAGAAGGTAAGAGGACTAAATGACCCCGGGCTTTGTTTTTGTCAACAAGTTGAGGGGCCAGTTTCCCGGACATAGATTAAGCCTAGTCTTAAATTAATTCTCACTGTCAATTGAGATTCTTCATTGGAAATGTTTTTTAGTCTAGGACTTGGCTTAATCTCTGTCTGGGAAACCAGCCCTATAGTACTTAACTTTATACAGCGACTACTAAGAAAGACAACTTTTCCTATTTTATATAATTTTTGTTTTGAACCCCTCACAGAGCCCTATGTTTTGATCATGGAGTTTGTGAGCTACGGGACCCTGCGTAGCTTCCTCCAGACGCACAAAGAGCAGCTGATCTCTGATCCAGAACATCAGAGCTCACTAACCATCACTTCCTATCACATAGCACTGGCTATGGAACACCTGCGTTCCAAAATGGTAGCCTTCTGCACCCCAACCTGTTCCTCATTGACACCATTTTAAGATACAGGTCAAAAACACACTCTTGCTGCTGATTGTGTACAGTACTACAATATATTTATATATATATATATTTTTTTCTTCCTAATATTAAACAAAATGAAACATAGGCCTTCAGGTAGAAACAAACTAATTGTTGTTGTTGTTGTTGTTGTTGTTGTTGTTGTTGTTGCAGGTGGTGCACTGCGATCTAGCGCTGAGGAACATCATGGTGAGTAAGTTCCCCTGGGAGGTGAAGGTGGCTGAGTTTGGCCTGGCCAGAGACCTGACCCGCATGAGGAGCCGTAGAAGCAGCCGCAAGCCAAACTCACGGGTCGGTAACTCCCCCTATAGGCTGCTACCTGTAGTGCACCAATAATAGTTCAGAGAGCATTCTTTAAACGATTGAAAATGATATGATATTTGGAACAACGTTATAGTATAACTGCAATGTTACAGCAGTAATATTTGGTCTAGGAGATTCTATGGGCATGGGGAGACGGAAAGGTGATTTTTTTTTTTATTTTTATTTAATTTGTCATCTCATCCAATGTTCCACTGTGCGGCCCACATGCATAGGAGCGTGTGCCGTTACGTTGGTACCCTCCAGAGTACTTCAGAAACAACTACTACAGCTTCAAGGGGGACGTGTGGGCGTTTGGCATTCTACTGTGGGAGATGCAGTCATTTGGTCAGTATAGACAACCGCAGCCATCGAGGGGTTTTGTTCCAGCAAAGTCTCTCTACTTATGACTGTGATGTACTGAATACCAAAGGTGCATCTGCTCCTGGGGGGGGTTATGTTTTGCACCTTGCCTCATTGGTACACTATCGTACCCAAACTAAACATGTTTTCACCTTGCCTCATAGGTACACTACCCTATCCAAACCAAACATGTTTTCACCTTGCCTCATAGGTACACTACCCTATCCTAACTAAACATTTTTTCACCTTGCCTCATAGGTACACTACCCTATCCAAACTAAACATGTTTTCACCTTGCCTCATAGGTACACTACCCTATCCAAACCAAACATGTTTTCACCTTGCCTCATAGGTACACTACCCTATCCAAACCAAACATGTTTTCACCTTGCCTCATAGGTACACTACCCTATCCTAACTAAACATTTTTTCACCTTGCCTCATAGGTACACTACCCTATCCAAACCAAACATGTTTTCACCTTGCCTCATAGGTACACTACCCTATCCAAACCAAACATGTTTTCACCTTGCCTCATAGGTACACTACCCTATCCAAACCAAACATGTTTTCACCTTGCCTCATAGGTACACTACCCTATCCAAACCAAACATGTTTTCACCTTGCCTCATAGGTACACTACCCTATCCAAACCAAACATGTTTTCACCTTGCCTCATAGGTACACTACCCTATCCAAACCTGGAGACCTCAGCGGAGGTGGTATACAACATCTGTGCTGGACATAAGAACAGAAATCCAGATGGATGCAGGCCAGAAATGTGAGTACAATAATTATTCTACCATTGTCATGCTCCCAGACTAAAATCAATATCCCAAAGTGTATTGGAGTATGTGTAAAAGATTGTGTGCTGGTGGGCTATAGTGGCATAAGACTAGTGCAGATTACTTTACTTCTTGATACCATACCATAAACAACAGTAAATTTGGCTGAAATATCAATAACGAAAAGTTTGTTAGCTACAAGTTTTTGGGGGTAATTTTTTGATGTGATACCGGTAACAATGGAAGGTTTATAAACAATATTGTCATCTCGAAGTCAAAGTGTTTTATTTATCAAATGCACACTGTCATTCTGGACTGTGAAATTCTTCGGACATGGCTCCCAACAAGTAGTAATTAAGATATTGAAAAGTGAAATATACATAACAGTAAGACAATACAAATAAATTAAATGAAATACATCTCCTTTAAATCTCAAACAGACTGCAGCACAACAGTAGATTTGGATCAAATATCAATATAAAATTTGTTAGCTACGTGTTGTATGATTGTATGATGGCTTTAATGTATACTTTTTTATGCGATACTGGTAGGTTTTTAAAACAATATTGCCCTCTCCTTTAAATCTCAAACAGACTGCAGCTACTGCGAGACTGCTGGTTGGAGCCGTACTCCTCTAGGCCCTCGTTCACAGACATAGTGAAGATCCTGGAGGACATCATGGAGAATGACGCGGTAAGCACAAGCTGCCTCCCTGCCGTGTGCTATGAGATAGAGCCAAGGACACAATTTTAGACTATTGAGATCCAGCCGAAGGGCTTTAGTTCTGTAGTTCAAAATGCTATATCCATTTGCCCATTTAACATTAATTTGGCGATAACGCTTCATTTAACTCCTGATAAAGGGGATAGGAAGAGGGTTGGTTTAGTGAAAAGAGATTGGAAAGAGGGATATTAAAGACCAGTGTAGGGCTTCATAAGAGGATGGAATACAATGTGAATGTGCATTCTTTTCCCCAGGACTATGTGGACGTGGAACCAGGGCTTTTGTCACCAGGAGAAACTGGCAAGCATGAAATGAAATGCATCAGCTAACTATGAAGGCAACTTCTAAATCAATCCTGTACCACAGGCCACACAATGATAATAAAAGAAGTCATTTTGATTTTGACTCGATGGAGAGACATTGGAACATTTATAGTAAACGGTTCTGTCTTGCAATATGACATGTACACTTTGAATTCACCCCTGCATAGAAGGGTAAACAGGGAGGGTTTTTCCAGGGATGTTTCAGATTAGGGATATGCTTGGGTACATTTGGGTTTCAAATCAAGTGAATCACTAGGGGCAAATGAAAACAATATGTTTAAGGTACTTTTTTTATTTTTAGACCTGCTTTGTCAAAATAGTGCATTAGGCAAATATGTATTTAACCTGTTTTAATTTGAATGTAATTATAGGCCTACTGTGTATATACGTATAGTATGCTTATAGTGTTATTTATCAAGGTACTTTCTGAATGATACTCTCATCGATGTGATAGCCTTTGGATTAACACAATGGCTAGACATTATGATGGTGATGCTTTGTAGAACTATTAAAATCAACTGTACACACTTTGTGAAGCATAATATGTGGTATATTTGATTAAACTTATTCAATACCTTGTTTATCAATTTCTTAATGCTTTCCGATAAGGTGTTCCTTTCCGCTCTTTTTAGAGCCATGTATCAACAGTTCTTGGCAGGGCAAGGTAACTTTGAAGGAAGTGAAGCAAAATAAAATCCTAGTGCCAATTAAGCACCTGAGAATGAGGTGCTTTTGTGATTGGTGGTTTTCTCTGAGTGCACTTGTCAAACCATCACACATTTTCAATGTGACATTTAAGGTGACGCTTAGTAATTGACTGTTTTCCACCATGCGCTGTCATGGAACGTTTCAAGTAAATGCCAAAATCAACCACCGGCTGCTGGCATTTTTCAACCCGCGGAATCGAAATGTATATTTAGCCCAATTATGCGGGAAAATAGCAAACATGGCAACGCTTTAAGTGTCAACTACGACGTCTCGCTTAGCAACCTTTGCACCAGAGCGAGGCTTCTCTATGATGACACGCCCTCATTGTTTCGTCAACCACGCAGATGGGCCAATAGGATCGAACCATCCAACACGCCATGGAACAACATAACTTACTGAAGTTGCCCAGGCCTTCTCCTTTTGCACTGTGTACAGGACTTTGAACGAAACAGTTCTTGTTGTGTGACTAAATATGTCTCTCCGCATCTTAGAAATCATTTTTTTCCTTTATTTTGCGTCTCACATTCCCATTACACTGTTCATTGACCTACAGGCGCTTCTACCGGCGAATGTGTATCCTCAAGTGGTAAATGTTAGCTATTAGATTGATTGTAGATCCGTATTTGTAAGACATGTTGTTTGTTATCTCATGCTGTCTTGCTCTTGCGTACGTACTACTTACTGTACCAATGGGTCTATGTTGATCAAGGTAAATGTACCCCCTGTCTTTATTTTAACAGCTTAAAGATCTTCTGACGTGGTATGGAGAGGAGTTCAAAGATCCAATGATGCTGGATCCTCCTATTTGGTTCAAGTCATTCATCTTCTGCGAGGCACTGGTTCAAACGCCTTTCTTTCCCATTGCTGCCTATGCTTTCTTTAAAGGTAAGCTAAATATACAGGGCAGTAAAACATGTTACCATGTAGCCTTTATTTGGGTACTTGCCCCAAATGACCACTTAGCAACTAATGTTTTGAATTTGGTACGTCTACAACGCCAGCACAAGCCTGACCTCTAGAGGTTTTGTATAGTAAGGCTTTTACTGTACTTTTTCCCTGTTATGTGAGGGCGACAATATAGAAAAAGCCTTGACCAGAGTCAGGGCTTGAAACTGTCTGTATTTGGCTTGCTGTTTATGAATCTTGTACTACCAATTGACTTACCTTCATTGATTTTGCATGGAAGAATATATGCAAAATTAGCTGGCCTCACTGCTGTTTATCAAAATAATGCATTTACATTTAAAAAAAGTATCTATGGGGCTTCTATGATCTCTTTTTAGGTGGCTGTAAGTGGATAAGGACACCTGCTATTGTGTATGCCACACATGTAGCCACCACTCTGGTCCCTATCCTGGCACACATCCTCTTCTACACCTTCCCCTCCACTGGGCCTCAAAGCACCAAGCAGCGTTATACCCTGGTCTCCATCTACGCACCATACCTTCTGGTCCCCTTGATGCTGCTAGCTACCATGCTATTCAGCTCCACGTACAGCTCCAGCGCTCCAGCGAGACAGGTTTCGTCCAAAGCCAAGAAGACAAGATGAAACCTTCGGGAAGCTTGGACAATCCGTTTCACTCTGAAAGGCAGCGTCAATACAACCATATAGCAATCATAAACCAGGCTGATTTTCATTTTTCTAATATACAGTATGTTTGGACTTTCAAAAATAACCTGCACCTCTTATAACACTATGGCAGATCTTTAAAAAAAAAATGGGATGATATGTAGTAGTAGATGCATTACACCTATAGGCTGTCTGCCAGAGTGACCTCAAAGTTTCTTATTGTTAACTGTCAACGACATACTGGGATATAAGTCAGATTATTTTGCTCAATTTTAACTTAATGATGGGTATGTTTTTGTAATTGTAAATTTCTGCTGGTTGTCCTGCAAAAGAGAAATTGTACTTCTATGTTTTTAGTTTTGTTATTCCTTAACAATCAAAGGACATTACAGACATGAGGCAAATACAGAAAATGAATAGAGGATAAAGACTTGAAAAGAAGAGGAGAAAAATACCAAACTTTTCGTTGTAATTCATTATTCAAGAGGTTAAGGTATTTGTTTTTTTTGGTCAGTTTTGTTTAGTTTGTTTTCGAGATTGTAATAGCTCGCATACAACAAATTTGGTAAGGATTTCACAATAAGGGTTGACTGGAGGTCCATAACCGATTCGTTATTTTAGCCGCTAGAGGGTAATATATACGCATTATGCACATAGACAAGAAATCTGCATAACCTCAGTGAATAGATTTCGTTGGTGCCTTCCAAGAATAAGGTCAAAGTAATTTTCTGATCTAAAAAAAAAATAGGTATTCAACTTCAAATAAAAAAATGTACTAAGTAGGTGTACACATTTTGTAGCTTCTAATAAGAAAATTGCAGTCAACTAAAATAGGTCACCAATTTAGTACTCGTTATTGTGAGTTAAGCTTATTTAGATTTACATGGTTTTACAGTTTTTGACTTTTTTAGTTTTTGTCTCACTCAAAAAAAAGTAACTTTATGTATTTGGAAACATTAAAAATTAATTTGCCGATTCCATTTAGAGGATGCCTTTCCTCATCATACACGCAAGCTTGGCTCTATATTTCCCATTGTTAAATAACGTTTAAATCCTGACTTTTTACTCCGTCTGTGAACAATTATTTATAGTGTATAAATATCAGTATAATTATCAGGTTTGTCCCTGAAGTAGGCTGAGTATCTCTGTAACACCCTAAACAGCGTCCCAGGATTAACTCGTGTAGCGGAGGATCTTCCGTTAGGCTGAGGTAGTTCTGCGGAGGGATATGTTATAAATACGTGCCATGGTTCTTCATTCCGTTATTCTATCAACTGTCTGTTGAGAGGACGTTATATACTATTTTTGATAGCTAACGTTAGCTAAAAGCTACCAGTGTGACAAGTTAAAATATCGCTCGTAACATGTATATGGCAAGTTGTTACCGTTTTAAGATACCAATTTGAATTGGTGGTACATTCAAGTAATGTCAGGTTGGACTAGCGAGCTCATGTCCATTTCTTAAAGCTATTTTACGACGATGACATGGATGAGAAGCAAGGAAGTATTTTGTGAAGATGTCCTATGGCTATGGATTAAATTGTCAATAGTCTGTCAACCGTCAGTGTTTTCTACGGGGAGGCTGTCCTCTGGCAACGAACATCTTTGCAAAAAAGACTAACGCCAACGTTGTCACAGCTTGCGATAAATCAGTAGCTATGCATGCATTGTGACTAATGACCGAATTCCATATAGATTTTATTGATCGTAAGATTTTGGATTACACGTAATGGCTAAGGTTATTTCACTCTAAATAAATCATGGTAATGGCTGAATAAATGAGTGATAAAGCGATCCATAACATCTGTTTTTGTTTGTTTTGCTAGCATGTTTGCAAGCAACAACAACAACGAGCACTATGACGCTTAAGATAGCAGCATCATGCCATTTTCAGGATAGATAAGTGTCTGCGGGTGTTTGAATCTGTCAAGATAAATGGGGCATCAGTTTGTTGACATCATGTAGACGGCTTTTTCTCGCCGTTGTTACTTGCGGATTTCAATATTTTCTTTCCAACTGGGTGCTAGAATGGCAGTTGCTAGTATAGACTGATATCGTGTACCATGGCATTGTCTAGCCATGCATGAAGCTGACTACTGTATCTGATTTTGGAAACAGACGAAACCTACCAATCTCTTGCAACGGTGCTATTAACGGATTGAGAGTAGAGAGCAGATCTTTTTCTTGAACGTGATCACTTGCATCATGACATGACCTGGCTGCTTGGCTATCATAACAAATCATATTCGAACTGGCCAAGTGAGGAGGAATGCCATTTCGACTGCAATGCAATTGACTAGTCACAAAAAGAAAACGTAGCACGAACTAGTGAATGCTGCTCCTACCTGGAATATCATTTCAAGACGCGAGAATATTTTTCAAGCTGGACCATTAATTCAATACCCGTTGGAATAAAGCTGACCCACCGACAATGGAGCCAGTGGGAGACTTTGAGTACAGCAGGAAAGACCTGGTGGGACACGGAGCTTTTGCGGTGGTTTTCAAGGGAAGACATAGGAAGGTAAACAACAAAGAAAGACATTTCTCATGTTAATGGTGTGCTTTCCTTCTAACCCCACTCCCTTCTAATTTTAGCATTTATGAAAATAATGGTGCTTCACTTTGTGAATGCAGATCATTGGCCAGTGTAGTGTGCATACATCAGTTTTTTTAGGTGAAGAAATTGATGTCATTTCTAAATACAAAGAATATATTGCAACAATATCCACAATGCCTTGATGGAACATGTCAATAAGAATAAACCACTGCCAGACAGTTACTTGACATCGCTGATGACATTTGATGGATGTATTTCATCATATGAATATCCATCCTCATATGACGCTGCAAGACATTAAATGACAGGGCTCCACCAATGAAAGACCTTCCATTCATGAATGGCTGTGGATGGATGACTCAAACGCCAGTGAATAGCTCGCTGACGTACCTCACTCCATGTGGCCAAAGTGTTGGCTGCATGCCAGTTATTTTTTGTATTTTTTGGTTTACAGTATGATACATGCTTAGACAAAGGTCAAGCCATATTTACCCAGCGTCATCAAGGCAGCAATATAACATCCAAATGCAAATGTTGAACACGGGCTTAACTATATCAATGAATCACAATTCTGACCTTTAATGAAAATTGTTGCTTAACACCTTTGGGTAGAAAGATAGAAAGACATTGATGATCAGGAATGCATAGCTATACAATAACTTGTGACAATAGTATAGATAATTTTACATAGAGAGCCGGTTACATACCAGTGTGATGTCATCGACCCCCCCCCCCCCACACACACACACACACACACACATACACACACACACCCGTGACCGCCAGTAAGAAGCAGACCGAATTCATTCATAAAAATGTTTATGAAATGATGAATTCATGCAAAACACTATTACAGTAATAAATTAGCTTCAATCTACATTATCAATCCATTTATCACTCATTGTGTTATAGGTAACTAAAAAATCTAAATAAAATAGGAGAGAGAAGAGACAGAGCTAAATGCCCTCCTAGATATCTTTTGTTTATTAAGCGGTGCCTCTTAGTTTGGCTGTGCGCCTATCAGCAACGTTTAAATGGATGAGGCATGGCATGTGACAGGCCTTAAAATGAACCGATCTTCTCTGTGGCCTCTGCTAATAGGATTATTCCCACCTGCGCTAGGAGAGGAAGGAACACAGAGGTTACACTGCTGTGTGCTATAGAGGGCAGGTGCTGCCCCCAGACCAGCTGTGCCTGAGGCTGGGTGGCCTGTGCCTGTTCTAAGGATTGAGTCATAGAATCTAAAGATATTTGGGGTCTATGCTGAAAGATGAGATGTCCTGTAGTTAAGATTTTAGCCAGGTTGTAGTGTAGAAAAATCACTTCTAGGTTCAATCCAGTGGGAAAAGCTTCTGTAGCGTTGTCTATTACGTCACACGGTAAGGTCACCTAGCACAGTCATTAGCTTGATTTGGTTTGGTTCGTTTCAAAGGAGATAGTGTTTGGTGCACTGCCTTGCTCATGCTTAGCCGACCATACTCTCACTGAGTTCCAGCTAGACGAGGTCCACACACACACACACACACACACACACACAGTTCTGCAGCACTAGGCCAGAGGCGGAGCGAGAGTGCAGCCGAAGAACAAGAACATCTCCTATTAACCCAGATTCATTTGTTGGAAGCTTCTCTTTGTTCACACTCCTGTGCGGGTCATTCCCCCTCTCAGTTCACCATCCACACACACACACACACACACACACACACACACACACTATTGCGATCCCGATGCTTGTTTTATGCCTTGGTTCAAGATCAAAGCCCCTGGCTCTCTTTCTGAAGGGCGTCGGAACAGTTTGACGCTGGCATTTTGGCCTGGAACCTTTTGGCTGGGAGCTGCACGTCTGCAGCGGCGGCATGGAAATCCTTTTCCGTCATGTGGTCTCATCCTTTTTATATCCCCCGTGTGGGCTCATATGGACAGAGATCCCCAGTACATCTCTATTAGGAGTTCAATACACTCATTGAGACATTACGAGGGTTCCTCCTGTCAATCACAAGCCAGGAGGGTTTTGTCATTGAGTGTGATAGAAACCCAAGGGACCTTTGGGCGTCCTAGTGTCTAAGATGTCCTCTGCCCTCCCGACGATCTTACACAGCCAGACAGTGCAATTGGAGGCAGCTGGCCGGGGCATAAAACACACACACACACACACACACACACACACACACACACACACACACACACACACACATGCGCTCATCTTAAACTGCCATGAAGGTCAGGTTAGGAGACAGCTTTGTCTAACAAGTTTTCAAGCAGTCTAATGATTTCCTTCTGTTTCTTTCTGTCCCTGGGTAGAAGACAGATTGGGAGGTTGCCATCAAGAGCATTAACAAGAAGAACCTGTCCAAATCCCAGATCCTGCTTGGCAAGGAGATCAAAATCCTAAAGGTAAGCCCGTCGCTTAACTTAATCTCACTTATCAGCGGAGCGTTTCCTGAAAATCGTATCGTGCTCTTATCCGTGGCCTTGGACGCGTGTAGGGGCCTTCACCTTTCCTTTGGACATGGCAATAACGGCCATCATGACGTAAGCAGTTCCTTGCATCGCTGAGACTTATGTATTTGCTTTCCCTGATTTTCCCAGGAACTTCAACATGAAAACATTGTGGCCCTCTATGATGTCCAGGTGAGTTCTTATCTTTTTATTAAAACTAATAAATGCGATAGCCTGATTACCAGTTGACCGTGACATGCTGTTCCATAACTCCTGTTCCCTAAGCGCTTAGCCTAGCCTAGCCTAGCGCCTGTGATTCAGGAGGAAAACTCGCCCCCATGTCCCTGCCTTGTGTCTGGAATCTAGATACACAAGTCTTCAAAGCCTTTTAATAAATTATATTACTTCATAGTACTCTAGAGATACATATTCTATATGCTTCAGTAAGCCAGTGTACTCTTCCTGTCTGGTCTCTATGATATAATTCATAGTCCTAGCTTATAGAGGTCAAGGTTTGGAGGTATCCATTTATGGCTGTGCTCCATGAGGCTGCAAACAGGGCTTCTTTATTGGGTTCCAGTGTACAGCACATTACAGTACAGTACATTGCAGTACATTACAGTGCTTTACTTTACATTACAGTACATTGCGTTACATTACATTAGATTACATTACATGAGATTATAGTACATTACAGTACAGTGCATTACATGAAACAACCTGCCGCATCGTTGAGACCACTGCCTGATCTCTCATCATAAGGCGTTCACACAAGCAGTGCTAATGCCATTGGAATGGTCTGAGGTTGGTGTATTACCCTGTCCTATTAAAGGCCTCCAAACACACTACCACTCTTCAAGAGTCCCAAAAAAAGAAGCTTGACGTCTGCTAGCGTTGATGTAGTTTGTACGCATCACGTCTGGAGCTCCTGTCTGCCCCCCGTGTGTAAACCTCATTCACAAATGTTTCATGATGTCGTCTGCACCACACATAAGGGGGATAGCATCTATGAACAGCTATAAAATACCCTTACAGCTGGTTTACCAAAGAGAGAGAGAAAATAAAGGGGGGTGAAGGTGAACATATAAGAGAATTAGAGAGACACACAGAGAGAGTAAATATAGTAGGGAGGAAGAACAAATAGAGAGAGAAGATAGGATTGAAAAAAAGAGAGTTTGTGCTTCTAAGTGCTCTTGAACTAGTGAGAGAGAGGATAAGAAAGTGTGTGTGTGTGTGTGTGTGTGTGTGTGTGTGTGTGTGTGTGTGTGTGTGTGTGTGTGTGTGTGTGTGTGTGTGTGTGTGTGTGCACCCCTGAACTGATGATGAAGCAAAGCCCACACAGTGGAGGGCTTCCTGTGTTTACGTAAGCCTCCCACTGGGACACTGCTGCTCCCATCCCTCCCTCCCTCCCCTCTCTCCATCCCTCCATCCATCTCTCTCTCTCTCTCTCTCTCTCTCTCTCCAGCCCAGCCCTCCCCTCTCTCCATCCCTCCATCCATCTCTCTCCCCAGCCTATCCCTCCGTCTCTCCCTCCCTCCGTCCCTTCTCTCCTCCCCTCTCTGCGTCTCTCTCTCCATTTCTCCAATGTGTCCCTCCCCTCTCTCCATCTCTACTCCCTTCCTTCCTCCCTCTCTTCCACCCCGGCTCCCTCTATCTCTCCCATCCTCTCCCCTCATCTAACCCCCTCCTTTAGACCCAGGTTGGACCATCCTCCCAATGCAGCCATGCCTTCAGAGTATTCCCAGTGTGATGTCATCACACCCCCAGCCCCCCCACCCCCACCCCGTGAATCCCCACACAGTGACACAGCGTCAGCTATCTCTATCCTGGATCCTTTTGACCGGAACGTGCCGTCATCTTCCCGGTGTATTCCTGAAGCGCTGTAGGTCTGATAAGGCTAATTAGAGGCCATTTGTGTTACTGGCTCAACAGTAGACAGAGGCCTCCTTAAGTGTTCAATAACATTGAGATAAGCCAGCAGTTCACTTCCCCTCACTGCATAGTGTATGGTCTTAGGTTTGGTCTTGCTTAGCTTTCATTTTGTGCTCCGCCTGTCGTCGGCCATGGAGTCTCTTTTTCTGCTGCCCTACTTCCACCTCAGTACCGCTGAAGACATGAGGTCATTGTGCGCATCGTTGCTCACCAAGGCTAGCCTGGGCCCTCCTGCACGGAGGGAGGGGGGGGGGGGGGGTAATCCGCCATTTTGGAAGTTCACCCACAGGGGAATCAGGGGGGAAAATGTTGGTCCCCTCAGAGCATCCTGTGCTGTCTCCCCGGACCCACTGTCAACTTCTCTCTCTCTCTCTCTCTCTCTCTCTCTCTCTCTCTCTCTCTCTCTCTCTCTGTGTATCTCTATGCCTGTCTCTTAGAGCCTATCTCTCTCTCTAATGCCTCTGTCTCTGATAGCCTATCTCTCTTTCATTCTGTCTAGCTGTTCTATTCAGATAGCTTTTGTTCCTACTGCTGACTGGGCATTGGATCAGAACCTCCTTCCCTTCCTCCTTCACTCGCTCCCCTCCCTCCCTCCATCCCTCCCTCCATCCCTCCCTCCATCCTGACGAACAGTCTTGGCTTGTGTTAGCGGTGTTGTTTGTTCACACTCGGGGTGACTGTCTGACAGAGTATGGCGTGCTCAGGGTACTTTCTCTCTCTCTGCCTCTCTCTCTCTCTCTCTCTCTGTTCTCTCTCTCTCTCTCTCTCTCTCTCTCTGTCTCTGTCTCTCTCTTTCTCTCTCTCTCTGTCTCTCTCTATCTCTCTGTCTCTCTGTTCTCTCTGTTCCTCCTATCTGGCCTTTAGCTATCTTTATCTGTCTCTCTTTGTTTGTGGTCACTCCGTTCATCTCTCCCTCCAGCTCAGCTGTTCAGGTGGGTAGTCACGTCTTGTCTGTGTCTCTCCTCTGCCCTCAGAGTCGGAAATAAAACTTGGCTTGTGCAGCCTGACAGGCTCGACTGGGTTGGCGGGGCAACCACTGACCTCTCTCCCAGTCTGCTGGAGAAAGGTCAAGGCGCTCGGCACGCCAGTGACTCATGGAGCCCTGATGACCTTCGACCTCTGTGTCTGGTGTTTGACATGGATGACTCCCCTGTGCTTTCACTACTCAACCTGCTTTTTAAAAAACATTTAGTTATGCAGTGTTTGTATTATTTTACTGCTGTCCATTATAAACACCTATAGAAGGCCCAGTGCATACTGCTGTCCATTATAAACACCTATAGAAGGCCTCAGTGTATACTGCTGTCCATTATAAACACCTATAGAAGGCCCAGTGTATACTGCTGTTCATTATAAACACCTATAGAAGGTCTCAGTGCATACTGCTGTCCATTATAAACACCTATAGAAGGTCTCAGTGTATACTGCTGTCCATTATAAACACCTATAGAAGGCCCAGTGCATACTGCTGTCCATTATAAACACCTATAGAAGGCCCAGTGCATACTGCTGTCCATTATAAACACCTATAGAAGGCCTCAGTGTATACTGCTGTCCATTATAAACACCTATAGAAGGTCTCAGTGTATACTGCTGTCCATTATAAACACCTATAGAAGGCCTCAGTGTATACTGCTGTCCATTATAAACACCTATAGAAGGTCTCAGTGTATACTGCTGTCCATTATAAACACCTATAGAAGGTCTCAGTGTATACTGCTGTCCATTATAAACACCTATAGAAGGTCTCAGTGCATACTGCTGTCCATTATAAACACCTATAGAAGGCCTCAGTGTATACTGCTGTCCATTATAAACACCTATAGAAGGTCTCAGTGTATACTGCTGTCCATTATAAACACCTATAGAAGGTCTCAGTGCATACTGCTGTCCATTATAAACACCTATAGAAGGCCTCAGTGTATACTGCTGTCCATTATAAACACCTATAGAAGGCCCAGTGCATACTGCTGTCCATTATAAACACCTATAGAAGGTCTCAGTGTATACTGCTGTCCATTATAAACACCTATAGAAGGTCTCAGTGCATACTGCTGTTCATTATAAACACCTATAGAAGGCCCAGTGCATACTGCTGTCCATTATAAACACCTATAGAAGGCCCCAGTGTATACTGCTGTCCATTATAAACACCTATAGAAGGTCTCAGTGCATACTGCTGATTTATGGTCTGTGGTGATTAAGGAAACGACAGGCTTTTGACTGAGAGGGTTGACCTTTTGGAAAGGGGTGTGGTTGGCTGCTGCACGCGTCCCCCTGTAAGTCTGCATGTGGCCAAACATATAGACAGGCTAAAAACCCAAACACACACACACACTCACACACACACACACACACACACACACACACACACACACACACACACACTACGTGAGAAGCGTCATTTATGTTGGTCTCAGAGGGTAAACTGATGCAAAATGTTTGTGTATGGGTACGCTTCCCCTCCCCACACACACACACACACACACACACACACACAAACACTCACATACTTCCAGCTCACGCTGCAGCTATTCTGAGGAGCCGGTTGTCATGAGTACTCACACCTGGTGGACGTGGTAGCCGCTGTGCTAGCTGTCACACTGAGACTGTCTCATGCACAGAGGACAAAGCACCAACCCAGGAGCGGCCATTACAGCCTCTGATGTAAACGCCAGCGTGGGCTGCCGTAGAGAGAGGTCTGCCTCTGGCCACCGTGTCTCTCTTTGACCCCGGTGGCTCACTGGGTTAAGGCACAGACCATAAAGGCTAGTCCTTAACGCCTGGGTTTGATGCCGGGCTGGGGCCTATACTGCACGCCCCCCCCCCCCCCCCCCCCCACCAATTATAATTGTCGTTCCTGCTCCTCACTGCCGCTCAGACAGGCTGTGATAAACAGACTTTCAAAGGAAGCTGCTGCTCTTCCTGCGTGGGCCTAGTGAGTCCGTCTCTTGGCTAAGCATCTACCCATTCGCTGGCAGGTTCATTTGGACAGGTTTCCAGAATGGCTGTCCATATGGACCATATACTATCCAGTAGTGTGCTGGAGCGTTAGGTCTACTCAGGGCCAGACATGTTCCCCAGCTCTATAATAACACTCTCCCCCTGCTGTAAGTCTATGGCGCCATTAGCGTTTAGCAAGAAGCTAAGGCACGGGGAGGAGAGGGATAATTACGGGGTGTCAAGTGTCTCTCTTTCTCTCTCTCTCTTTCTCTCTCTCTCTTTCTCTCATCCTCTCTTTTTATATCTCCCCATCTCTGTCTCACTTTCTATTGTTTTGCTTGCCCTTTGTCCCTCACCTTTGCTCTCTCTCTCTCTCTCTTTCTTTCTCTCTCTCTTTCTCTCATCCTCTCTTTTTATATCTCCCTATCTCTGTCTCACTTTCTATTGTTTTGCTTGCCCTTTGTCCCTCACCTTCGCTCTCTCTCTCTCTCTCTCTCTTTCTTTCTCTCTCTCTTTCTCTCATCCTCTCTTTTTATATCTCCCTATCTCTGTCTCACTTTCTATTGTTTTGCTTGCCCTTTGTCCCTCACCTTCGCTCTCTCTCTCTCTCTCTCTGGTTCTCTCTCTCTCTCTCTCTGGTTCTCTCTCTCTCTCTCTCTCTCTCTCTCTCTCTCTCTCTCTCTCTCTCTCTCTCTCTCTCTCTCTGTCTCTCCACCCACGCCTGTCACACAGCCCCAGCTCTCTAACACTGCAGAGGAAGGCTATTCTAATGGCCTAGTAAGGAACTACTGTCTGCCTGGGTTTAATGCACTGGATGTATTGACGGCCCGCGCCCACAGACACAGATTGATGAGGAACAAAGAGACTCCTCCAGAAAGGGGCCATGAGGAAAATGTAAAATGGAGGGAAACCGGGGAAGGAGAGAAGGTTTGTTTATGAAATGAAAAGATCACATGGGATTTGTGACGTGGTGGTTGCATGGCCGAAGCTGCCAAAACAAAACCTGGACCACTATGTCCCAACCCTAAAGAGGGGGCCTCGTTTGTGTGTGTGTGTGTGTGTGTGTACATCATGGAGGCGGAGGGATTCTATGAAATGGGGGGCTATAGAGTGTGTGGGGGGGGGGGGGCGCTATAGAGAGTGGGGAGGGACTTGTTCTTGGCTGTATGGAGGGGTTTCAGGAACCCTCATGGTTTTCCTAGAAAGCCTGTTGCATAGTTCCCAGCCAACATTCCATGCCAGAAGCTTTTCTTCCCGCTTTATTTGCGGTATGGAACGCCAAACCCAGAAGTCCTTTCCACTGCTCCCAGACATTGAGGGACACGTCGATGTGCTCCTAGACACACCAGTCAGTCACCTCTGTCCGCTGTGAGAAAGATCAGTGTGTTCTTTGTTTGCTGGGAGGAGAAAACACGTGCTTTAACTGTTTCTACTTGCGCACATCCTCAAACAAAAATAAACACAAGCGATGACACACACCTCACCCGTGCAGTCAGTGTTTCAAACATTTCTCCATTCTTTATGCAAATCTTTAAGTACTGCTCATGCTCAAGGCGTCTCCTTTCCTCTGATGAGGTCGGTGAAGTTTAGCCTACATGACAAACAGCAGTCAAGCAGGCTGGTAATTCCTCTGTTCTCTCACAGCACTGTTATACTGGAATATACTCCAAACTTAGTCCTAAGGACTACAAGGCCCAGGTGTATGTTTTTGATGTTTTGCTAACGCCTGGATTTTAGCCCATGTGGATTTTAATATGCTACGTTGTTATGCTAAATTGGCTGGCTGCTCATTATCAGCTTAGAGATAATGCTCGTTACCTGCCCCCTAATTCTCTGAATGTGTCTCACCCGCTACTTGAACTTTGACCCCACTCCAGTGATTAGTCGTCATGCCAACTTGTCAAGCCCCCCCACCTTGGGGACATCCCGTGCTTAACTACTTTGTAATGTGGATTACCCAGCAAACATATGTCTTGTTTTTCTCTCTCATCTCACACACACACACACACACACACACACACACAGGGAACTGAAGGACACACTTTGCTTACTGACGCTGTCTTTGTGCAGAATTGCTTTGCGTGAACAGAAGTATGTTCTGTGCTACAATTAGTACAAAAACAAACAGGATGTTCCTTCTCCTACCCTGAGATTCAGTCCGTCTCGAAAACACTTTTCCTTTAGCCTACAGTCAGCACATGAACACATGACCCCAGCACAGGGCCACTGTTGGTGATTCCCTGTGTGCGTGCGGTTATGTCAACGGACTGTGAAATATAAGCACACCCTTACCCAGAATGCATAGGAATATAAGCACACCCTTACCCAGAATGCATAGGAATATAAGCACACCCTTACCCAGAATGCATAGGAATATAAGCATACCCTTACCCAGAATGCATAGGAATATAAGCATACCCTTACCCAGAATGCATAGGAATATAAGCACACCCTTACCCAGAATGCATAGGAATATAAGCATACCCTTACCCAGAATGCATAGGAATATAAGCATACCCTTACCCAGAATGCATAGGAATATAAGCATACCCTTACCCAGAATGCATAGGAATATAAGCACACCCTTACCCAGAATGCATATGAATATAAGCACACCCTTACCCAGAATGCATAGGAATAGAAGCATACCCTTACCCAGAATGCATAGGAATATAAGCACACCCTTACCCAGAATGCATAGGAATATAAGCACACCCTTACCCAGAATGCATAGGAATATAAGCACACCCTTACCCAGAATGCATAGGAATATAAGCATACCCTTACCCAGAATGCATAGGAATATAAGCATACCCTTACCCAGAATGCATAGGAATATAAGCATACCCTTACCCAGAATGCATAGGAATATAAGCATACCCTTACCCAGAATGCATAGGAATATAAGCATACCCTTACCCAGAATGCATAGGAATATAAGCATACCCTTACCCAGAATGCATAGGAATATAAGCATACCCTTACCCAGAATGCATAGGAATATAAGCATACCCTTACCCAGAATGCATATGAATATAAGCATACCCTTACCCAGAATGCATATGAATATAAGCATACCCTTACCCAGGATGCATATGAATATAAGCATACCCTTACCCAGAATGCATAGGAATATAAGCATACCCTTACCCAGAATGCATAGGAATATAAGCATACCCTTACCCAGAATGCATAGGAATATAAGCATACCCTTACCCAGAATGCATAGGAATATAAGCATACCCTTACCCAGAATGCATAGGAATATAAGCATACCCTTACCCAGAATGCATATGAATATAAGCATACCCTTACCCAGAATGCATATGAATATAAGCATACCCTTACCCAGAATGCCGAGGATTAGCCGGGGGGTTGCGTGACTGATGTGGGCCGGCTTTCAACAAATTGAGTGCTCCTCTCCTAATACCTCAGCAATTTGACCCCCCCCCCCCCCTCCCTCCCTCCCTTTTTTCCTCCCCCTTCATTCTTATGTAACCTCTCACTCATTCGAGCCAGCCAGCTTAATAACAACAGAGAAAAACACACTGGTTAACTGTCGGCATTCCTAAACGGTGTGTGTGTGTGTGTGTGTGTGTGTGTGTGTGTGTGTGTGTGTGTGTGTGTGTGTGTGTGTGTCCGTTTTAGTTCTCTCTCTCCCTCACTCAGAGACAACAAAATGTTTCAGTCCTGATATAGTGCTCCGGTGTGTGTTGGAGCCGTTGATCAAAGTGTGTTTGTGACAGATCTTTGGCCGACGTTGTCAGGGCGATAAAACGGCCATCCATCTAACTAACTTCGCATATGGTGAACTTTAAAATGTTTTATGAATGCAACAGGAGTTTTTTTTCTTCCGTTTTTGGAATACTTAGTGCTGTGTTATTGTCTGTGTAGAGTGGCCCTATCTTCAGTCCAAAGGCCAGTGTTTTACCGTAAACAGTGTGTTCTAACTTCTGATGGGTTACCGTTTCTGAAGTAAACTGTAAATGTGCATTGTCAGAAGTACGTTAACCTCAATTGTCCTTGTCATTTATTTGAGGGGTGCCAACATTCAGGTACCAATCATTTGGATGATTAGCACTCACTTCCGGTTTAACATCAGTGGGTCACCATTGATTCTAATTTACAATCATCATTCTAATCAATGCAAAATATTATAATAAGCAGCATCCCGGCAAGTGGTGTGAATCCGAATGTGTTGGGAGAACAACATTGCAGCAGGAACAAAATGATGCCACGAGAATTCTGTGACCTTGTTACTGGATTAGAGCTTTGGGCCATTCATCTCAAAGCATTAACCCTCTGAGCATCTGCGTCCACATTTGCCCTGCCGTTTTCTATGCTTTAAATAATGAGACCATGACTAGCTAAGCCTTTAGCCTTAGCATAATACTGGAATATAAGGCTTACAAGGCCCAGGTGTTTGTAAGTATGTTTTGATGGCTTAATACAAGACCCAGGTGCATGTTTTGCAAACACCTGGATTTTAGCCAGTTAGCGTTTTGCTAAGTATTTTTTCATTGGGCACTAACATGCTACATTGCAAAGTTGGCTAGCGGTAGACTTTTTTTTTTACAAAGGGTCTCGAATCAGACATACTTATACTAGTTAGCGGAGCAAAACTTGGCACTACACTTATACAAATATTATTTTATAAAATTATAGTTCTTTTTCATTTGTGTTTCCCTGTGCAACACATCAAGGCTACTCCTCCATGACAGTACAGTAAGCCATCCGTCACTGTGTTTGACAGTTACTTAATAGTGGAGCCACTATCTGCTGAAACATGTTAATATTGGCAACATTTTCAGCCCACGCACCTTTCTTTCATTTCAGTGAATAAATCCATGCCGTACATTTTATGAAGACTCTCTTTGTGTGCATGAGGGGGTAGGTGGGCTGATGGAGAGTCTCATGTGTGTAACTGAGCCATAGCTGCACTGTAGTGTCCTCCTCTCTAACACAGACTAACACCCTAGTTATCCATCCCCCTGGTGGCCCTTTATCGCCATCCCATCCCCCCATTGGGCAGTAGAGAGTGGGGCATTCTCTGGTTACGTAATCCTTAACAACAGATTGCCCCCCCCCCCCAACAGACACCCCCCTTAGTGGATAGTGGTTGCCCATCCACCCACCCCCCAGCTAACAGTAGCAGTGGAGCAGACATTTACCCGTCCTTTCTGTTGAGGTAGAGAACAAGTCTCCTTTAAGGAAGTCATTTGTTTCGTTTAGTGTTCACTTATAAAACCACTTTGTTTTGAAACAACTGTGGGAAATAAAGGCAGTGGAAATAGGCCCGTAGACAGTCATATGAGTGTAAACATGGGAGGTGTAGTCCTTATGATGAATCTGTTGTTGATGATGTGGAGAAACTTGAGACACACTGCAATGTTTTCACGACCACTAGCTGGCTTAACCTAACACTTTACTCTCTCTCTGTCTCTCTCTCTCACACACACACACACACACACACACACACACACACACACACACACACACACAGACTTCCAGCATACTGAGTAGTCTATTAGCTTAACCGAGAACCTGTATTCACTTGGCCTTTCTCCAGAGCTTTGGTTTCTAGATGTTGACAACCGGGAGCTTTGCCCAGATTCTCTGAACCCCAATACCTCACACACACACACGCACACACACGCACGCACGCACGAACCCCAAGCGTTTGCCACTACTGATGTTCTGGGGTTGACGTAAGGTAATATGTTTCCAGTGGCATCATCAAACACACCCTTACAGTCACAGGGGAATGGGTTACATTACACTGAACACCTCAGTGGATCAGTCCTAGGAATCACTTCAGCACACATGACACATACATGTGGCTCTGTGCCAGAGCCCCAGACAGACTGCATAATGTAGCTATTTTAGAGAGAGATAGGCTCAGTTATACCTGCTATGAATGGATGTCACAATAGGCTTGTCCTTTCTGGTCGCCACTCCAGGTTGATGTTGGGTAATGAAGTTGTTTTGCGAGTTTATTGAGGTCAATGGGTTCAGCGAACTGCCAAGTGCTTTGAACATTCTCCCTAATCTACTTTATTTCTCTCTCTCTCTCTCATTACAGGAAACGCCCAACTCTGTGTTCCTGGTCATGGAGGTAGGTTTTAGAGGATGGTGTGTATTTTTTCAAAGGGAACTCTCTCATTCAACATAACCTCATATACCCCTCTTATGATTGACACCTTCTTTCTCTCCTCTCACTTCTTTCTCATCGTTTGAGATCTTTTCCTCCCCTACGATTCCTCTCTCTCTCTCTCTCTCTCTCTCTCTCTCTCTCTCTCTCTCTCTCTCTCTCTCTCTCTCTCTCTCTCTCTCTCTCTCTCTCTCTCTCTCCCCTTTCTTTGGCTCCCCTCCTCTAACCAGTTGCTCAACCTTCCAGATTGCCTGCAGGGTGAAAACAAACCGCAGCCCCTCTATAAATACTCTCCCACGCGGTGCCCCTTGCTTTTCGAGGAAGCCTGTTTTCCAAAAGCAGCTCTCCACCCCGTTTGGCTATATTTGGTGCTGCTATATTTTATATCCTCTTCCTCGCTAACCATCTATCTGTTGATAAGATAACCTAGTGGTGTGTGTGTGTGTGTGTGTGCGTGACAGAGGCCACGTTATCTGGACCAGCGGTGTATGTTTTCCAGGTTGTCATCAGCTCTTGTCCACAGAGCAGCAGCAGCAGCAGCAGCTAAGCTGTGATGATGGATGTTTCCTTTAGACAGATGACACAGGAGGCCTTCCTTAAACAATAGATGCAGCACCCGTCTGTCTTTTAAAGGGTGTGAGGTTACAGCGAATAGATCTAATGGTGGCTTGCTAAATGTTGCTGGCATAACTCCACAATGAGGCTAACAAAGGTTTGGATGCATCCTCAATGATTAGAACGATATCTGACCTGAGTCAGGGGTCTGTGGTCACCCTTGAAGCGGGCACAAACCCGTCCTTTGACTGGGCCTCTTTGTAGTGTGAGACAGGCAAGTGCTCCGTGAAGGTTATATCAGATGAAGAAACCACACACACATAGCTCAGTGCCTTCATAGCCCTAAGCTAACAATGAAAACTTAGACTCCATAGATAACTAGGATACAGCCCCTGTAGTCGGCCCAATGTCTGACACAAACGAGGTGATGGTCGACACACACACACACACACACACACACACACACACTGCTCCATGTCAATGATAAGCATTGGGCCAAATTGCGAATTGATGAATTCTTACGTGAGGAGATGGCAGTGTTGCGTGTGGCCTAATGAACTGCTAGCCTGTGTCATGCTGGCTAGCGTCAGGCTGGATAAGGCCAGCTCAGCCTGATGGGACTACAGTGAAGGGCTTTAATGGTGGAAGAAGTCCCGAGGGTGGCAGAGCGATGAGGATGAGGAGGAGGAGGATGTTTAAGATCACATCATAGCGTAATGGCGGCTTCAGTTCCCCTAATAGGGAGTCTGTCCTCTTTTACCCTCTCTCTCTCTCTCTCTCTCTCTCTCTCTCTCTCTCTCTCTCTCTCTCTCTCTCTCCACTTCCCTTTCATTCTTCCTCTGTGTGTGTATGTGTCTCTCTTTCCCTCTGTTTGTGTCTCTCTCTCTTTCCCTCTGTGTGTGTCTCTCTTTCCCTCTATGTGTGTCTCTCTCTCTTTCCCTCTGTGTGTGTGTGTGTGTGTGTCTCTCTCTTTCCCTCTGTGTGTGTCTCTGTCTTTCATTGTGTCTGTCTCTGTCTTTGTCCTGATTTGACTGTACTCTGTCATCAGGGTTCACTGCTTTCAAACAACAGTTGCCAGCACCAGCCTATTTCTGATTCAACCAAGATCCTGTTGTTATATCTGGCCTTTGTGGTGCAATTGTTTACTCTTTCACTCGCACGCATGCATGCACGCACGCACGCACGCCCCACAGTTTGCTATTGTTAATCCTGGGTCTAAGTCCTGTTCACACACACGGCCTCCTGATTATGTTTGTGGTTTCCTCCTCCCCTCAGTACTGCAACGGTGGCGATCTGGCCGACTATCTGCAAGGTAAGCAGCACACTCATCTCTTCAACACACACACACACACACGCACGCACACAAACACACACACGACACTGTTTATGAAAACAAAGTAACTAGTGCTGCCGAGAAAATCTGTGTGCGTGTGCGTGTGCGTGTGCGTGTGCGTGTGTGTGTAAACATGCAGCATATGTGTGTAAATGTGTGCGGTGTGTTCACGTCTGCAGTTTGCGTAGGAAAGGACAGCGTCTCCCAACGGGCTCTCCTTTAGCAGGGAGAAGCGGAGGTTGGGACTACAGTGACGTTAGTACCCTGATGACCTATTCAAAAGGCCATTCTTCTCCCAGGCTTCCTCCCCATTGAAACCAGTCCAGTCCCCATAATGTCTTGATGTAAACCAGGATAAGTCAATAGGAGACGGATGGTTTTGGTCAGACTCTTAGACTCCATCTTGTTTTTTTGAGTATTTGTTTAGGCCTTTGTATGCAGCCAAGGGGAACAAACAGTATGAGCAGGGAAGTAATGGTGGTACTGTACGGAGGGGCTTGCATAACGATGGCATTCTGACCTCCTGTGTTTAGACTTCAACAACACCAGCAGGCCTTCAAGGAATGTTATGTCATGTGGCCCAGGGGGGCTGCTACTCTTAAATAACAAACAGGTCGTGTGTGTGTGTGTGTGTGAGAGCGCGCGCGCGCGCGTGAGGAAACGTTTATTATCTTGGAGGGTCAACAACAGGAGAGGGTTGTACTGATATTGGTTGCCACGGGGAACGCCGTTTATCAAACCCTAAATGGACTCTGTCCCCTGTGGACAGCGGGGACGGGGTTGTTGTTCTCCAGCACACCGTTCAGAACAGGACAGGTGCTGGTTCCCATGGTGCCTCGGGGCATGGCACCACGTTTCTGTGAAAAGATTGAAATCAGAGAAAACATGCTGTAACTGAGCCGAGATCCCACAACCGTATTATTCCAGGGGTTACACAACTTTTCCGTGTTAGAAGTGGCCTCCGATTTGGGGGGGGGTGGGGGGGGGTTGTTAAATCCTAGATTAATGTTCATGAGCCTGGTTTGATCCACATAAAATCTATTGTTATCACAATGGCTGGAGCAGGGGGAATCCTCTTAACCTCTTAGCGCGTTGGATTAGAGTTTGTTTCACTTCCACTGGGACCAGGCAGTTCACATTAAACCCACCCTCACAACGAGCCCTGTTACTCTGTTAAACAATCCGTAACTCTGTTAGCCCTAATCCGTGAAGTTTGAAATATCAGCCGAATAAGCGTGTTTGTGTCCGCGGGTTCAGAGAGCGATAGCAATAAGAGAGCTCTCTGATGGATTGATTTGCTAATGCCTTTCTCCCGGCAGTGTCACCCTGCAGTCTATCAGGGCCAGAGCAGAGCAAGGTGACCTGTCATAGCACGACAGTGATGTAATCCATTAGGAAGCCGTTGAGTGATGTTACCAATAGTGCAGGCGGTTGTTATGGTAATCCAGACAATGACCAGGTGTTAAACTTCAGTGCACCCGAGGGACTGGTCTACAAAGACAATGTTGGGATTTAGTAAATTAATGGATTGATTTAATTTAAAAAAATTGATTGAATATCGTTTTACTGTTTTTTCTTAACCCCTGTCCTCCTCTCTCTATCCCCCCTCTCTATCTCTCTCTCTCTCCTGCTCTCTCTCTCTCTCTCCTGCTCTCTCTCTCGTAGCCAAGGGAACGTTGCGAGAAGACACCCTGAGAGTCTTCCTGCAGCAGATCGCCGCGGCGATGCGCATCCTGAACAGTAAAGGCATCATCCACCGCGACCTGAAGCCCCAGAACATCCTGCTGTCCTACCAGGGCCGCAAGAAGTCCGGCATCAGCGGCATCCGGGTCAAAATAGGTTAGCCTCTCTCTGCCTCTCTCTGCCTCTCTCTGCCTCTCTCTGTCTCTCTCTGCCTCTCTCTGCCTCTCTCTGTCTCTCTCTGCCTCTCTCTGCCTCTCTCTGTCTCTCTCTGCCTCTCTCTGCCTCTCTCTGCCGCGCTCAAAAGCCTGTCTGAGGAGTTGGACTAGTCGTCATTTGAAAATGTATTGTAGCTAAATGATGTTTTGTTATATTATAGTCCACTAAATATATCTATTTATAGTAGACTATATTGGTTGTATATATGTTACCATGCTTATACGATCAATAATTGCTCATTAAGCTTTGGGCAACAGAGATAATGCAGGCAAGATTTTTCTTTGTGAATAGTGCTATGCCGTTACGCCATGTGCAGTACGCTTCATGTTTCAATATTCAACAAAGCTCCAAGGTCAGACGTTTGTCAGGTGTCAGTGATATATTCTGTGTGTGTGTGTGTGTGTGTGTGTGAGTGTGTGCTGTAAATAACCCAGACATATCGTGACATGTTTCATGTGTCTGCCCTCCAGCTGACTTTGGATTCGCACGGTACCTTCAGAGCAACATGATGGCAGCCACACTCTGCGGCTCCCCCATGTACATGGTACGTGTGTGTGTGTGTGTGTGTGTGTGGTTGTGTGTGTGTGGGAGAGACATGTGAAAGCAGCCATCAGCATTAAGGTACACTGTCCTCTTCCCACTGGTGCTCCAGGCTCCTGAGGTGATCATGTCCCAGAACTATGACGCCAAGGCGGACCTGTGGAGCATTGGGACGGTCATCTACCAGTGCCTTGTAGGCAAGCCCCCCTTCCAGGTGATAACACACACACACCACCACCATCATCATCATCATCATCATCATCATCATCATCATCATCATCATCATCATCATCATCATCATCATACAGGACATGTTTGTTACTAGCTGGACATGTTTGTATTAGCTGGACATGTTTGTTACTAGCTGGGAATGTTTTTTTACTAGATGGACATGTTTTTTTTACCAGTTGGACATGTTTTTTTTACCAGCTGGACTGACTGTTGTTCTCCCTGTTCCCCAGGCCAACAGTCCCCAGGACCTGAGGATGTTCTATGAGAAGAACCGAGCCCTGCAGCCCATGTAGGTCATCTAGAACAAAACCCTCCTATGTTTGGCGGCCATTTTGATTAGAGTAGTCCTTTGTGCATCCTGTACATCCTCTTTGTGTGGGGGCCATTTTGATCAGGTCTTGCATCCACTCACCTCTTTGTTGATTTTTCAGCATCCCCAGGGAGACGTCTCCTCACCTCGGTCACCTGTTGCTAGGGCTACTGCAAAGGAACCAGAAAGACAGGATGGACTTTGGTGGGTCCTTACATCACTTCCTGTGCAACCAGGAAGTGGTCGCATGTATAAGAAATATTGGGCTCCCTGGATATGGTCTAGGTTTGCTTCTTAGACTATTCTAACTTAATTGTATTCTTCTCTGACTAGATTGTGTTCTTCTCATCTTCAGATACGTTTTTCAGCCACCCTTTCTTAGATCCGTCGTCTATCATCAAAAAATGTAAGTTGCAAAATATCCTTTTTGGAGGTATTCAGATTCCTCCAGATCTTTGCAAAACCAGTGATTTTAATGGAAAAACCACATCCTCATCATTCAAAATGTTTTGGTTTTTTTACCCAGCATGCCCTGTCCCAGTACCCAGCTGCCCCAGTGCTGTGACGGACAGCTCTTGCGGCAGCTCGCCTTCCATCCGCTACAGCTCTCCACCTGTGAGTCTCAACAGAACTAGTTAACGTTTATTAAACTGCCCACAGCTTCAACAGAGCTACTTAAAGTTTATATTCAAAGTTGATTAAACTGCCCACAGCTTCAACAGAGCTACTTAAAGTTTATATTCAAAGTTTATTAAACTCCCCACAGCTTCAACAGAGCTACTTAAAGTTTATATTCAAAGTTGATTAAACTCCCCACAGCTTCAACAGAGCTACTCAAAGTTTATATTCAAAGTTGATTAAAACTCCCCACAGCTTCAACAGAGCTACTCAAAGTTTATATTCAAAGTTTATTAAACTCCCCACAGCTTCAACAGAGCTACTCAAAGTTTATATTCAAAGTTTATTAAACTCCCCACAGCTTCAACAGAGCTACTCAAAGTTAATATTCAAAGTTGATTAAACTCCCCACAGCTTCAACAGAGCTACTTAAAGTTTATATTCAAAGTTGATAAAACTCCCCACAGCTTCAACAGAGCTACTCAAAGTTTATATTCAAAGTTTATTAAACTCCCCACAGCTTCAACAGAGCTACTCAAAAGTTTCTAAACCTGTCTGCTATGGGACGGGTTAATGAGGTATCAGTCAGCTTCAACACGTAAAAAACATCTAGACACACATCCTGGAGCAGCTCTGTGTGATAACCTTAGGGAAATCGACATGAATCAGTTATTTATTATGACTTTATTATATAGAGTTATTTAGTTCTTCCGTTCCCTGGTATGGGGGCTGTGGTGGCTCAGAGGATTACAGCCACAGTGGGAAAGTGGAGGAGCAGAGGTTCCCAGGAAGTGTGTTTTTCCCTGTGTGACGACGTTAGTGTGTGTCGGTACTATTATAAGCCTGTCTGGACCACCAGCCCCCGCTCAAACTTAATCCTCAGTCTGTCCTAACCTCTCTCCCGACTGACCTTCCGGTTTATGTCTCAATCATTCTCTTCTCTCTTTTTCCTCTTTCTTTTTTCTCTTTCTCTCTCTTTCTCTGTCTATCCCTGTTTATCTCTCTCTCTCTCTTTCTCTCCATCCTCAGTCTCTCCCCGACATGCAGACCCTACCAGAGGACTGCCTCTCATCCCCTCCCCTGGGCCCTCCTAACTACCTGCAGCTGTCTAAGGAGTCTGGGGGCAGCACCAGTAGCAAGAACTCCTCCTGTGACACCGACGACTTTGTGCTAGTGCAGCACCTGTCTACAGAGAGCTGTGAGAACACACACACACACACACACACACACACACACACACTCATCAGACCCCATGTATTAGCCTGGTTACTCCAATAAACACACACACACACACACACACACACACACACACATACACACACACACACACACACACACACACACACTCATCAGACGCCGTGTCATAACTTTTTTACTACCCCAATAAATACCACACACAAAAAAGATGCACACAGAAACATGTGCACATACCGATTCTGAGTTATGCCCTCAGTAAACTGAACATCTGCCATACACTTAGTATAAAAACACACACACACACACACACACACACACACACAGAACACTGAACACCTGCTAATCCCTTACACGCAGTGATTACTGGCACACTTCACATAGTGAAGAGACTCATACACACACACACACACACACACGCTTACACAATGAGCTCTCACACTCGGCAGCTGCTGCTACAACACACACACACACACACACACGCACTGTGCACCTGCTTAGAACTTCACTGGCAGTTGACCAGCATACAAAGGCTATTGAGTGCACAGTTTTTTGAATGGGTGTCAAAGGAGCCACCTTAATGATATGAGTCACTATGGCAACGCACCATGTGTGATATCTTTATCCTGTCCCTCTCCTCGTCCCTCCCACCTTCAGACGACCAGCCAATCGGAGCCATCGGCCGTCGACCGTCCAGTGACTTCCTGGCTTGTGGAGGGTGAGTGTGACATCATCGCCGTCAAAGGACTCATAACACCTTGTACCTGGGCAGGTGTGGTGTGCCAACCCTCTGTCTCAGTCAATATGATGCTCTGTGTCTCACACACACACACACACACATACACACACACACACACACACACACACACATAGGGTGATGGTAATAACACCTTGTACCTGGGCAGGTGTGGTGTGCCAACCCTCTGTCTCAGTCAATATTATGCTCTGTGTCTCACACACACACACACACACACACACACACACACACACACACATAGGGTGATGGTAATAACACCTTGTACCTGGGCAGGTGTGGTGTGCCAACCCTCTGTCTCAGTCAATATTATGCTCTGTGTCTCACACACACACACACACACACACACACACAAATACACACAAACACACATAGGGTGATGGTAATAACTCCTTGTACCTGGGCAGGTTGCGTGCCAACCCTCAGTCTCTCTCTCTCTCTCTCTCTCTCGCTCTCTCACACACACACACACACACACACACACACACACACACACACAGCACTAGTTATAAAACTCCTTGTACCTAGGCAGGGTTTGCGTGCAAACACTCAGTCTCTCTTTCTCTCTCTGACACACGCACACAGACACAATAGATGTTTGGGTGTGTGTGCAGGGTGATGGTATGTTTACCAAACTAAAGCAGAGCCCTATCCAGAGCGTTAAGCCGGGGCATGTCCGTCCAGCACCAACCCTCTCCCCAACCGCACAGCGTTGGTCTCCCAGGGAACTAGAGAGCTGCTCTGGCCGTGTGTTGACCTGATCCTCCCCTATCCCTCCCCCGGGCCACAGCAACCCCGTCTCCTCCTGGAGGATCTATCTTTGTTGACTCGATGTGGACTTTTATTGCGTCATGGAAAGGCCGCTTATGAAACAATCTGTTTCTGAAGGCCCTAGGTATTGTTTCAAATCAATATTTACTCTGAGACTATAGAAGACATTGCAGCAGTGTGCAGTGTTGGGGGAAGGCATACCCATGCTAAAAATATATTCAAATATATATATAGATGGACTGTATTGAGGTTTGGATGAGCTATTGTTTACACCGGACAGCTCAGAGTTAGTCTGTCACTCACAGCGACATCATAAACACCTCTATGACGGTGAGCAAGAAGGTCAAGCTTATAAAAAGACTGCTGATGGAAATATTATGTCAGATCGCGTGTCTGTGTCTGTGTCTGTGTCTGTGTCTGTGTCTGAGAGTCAGGGAGTTTTGTCACTTCCCTGTGCTGTCCCACTCCTGTGTGGACCTTGTGCCTCAGTGTTTTGGTTTCCCACAGACCCCCTGACACGCAGTGCGTTAACGTCCGTATTAAAACAGGTTGATCCTCCACATAGACCACGTCTTAGTCTGGGGAATAGGACTTGTATATTTTCCATGGTCGTCATGAGTTATTCATAGCAAAATGATCCAAGTCTAAGACTTCATAAACAACAAGGCGACGTTCACGGTGCTATTTAGTAACATCCTGACGCACGCAGAGAGTGGTTCAAGAATAGCCTAAACCTCACACAAACACACACACACACACACACACACACACACACACACACACAGAGAGAGGAAGTCACAGTTGGTAAACATGACTTGTTCCTGTGGTATCTCAACCGTTTGCTACACACACACACACACACACACACACACACACTCCCACAGTACACATCCTCATTTGTCTTCCTTGTGAGGAGCCTACAGTGAGACACAGCTCTATAATGTGTGTTCCTGTCTCTGTATCCTAAGTAGACTGGGGCAGGCCTGGGTCTCTGTATCCTAAGTAGACTTCAGCAGGCCTGGGTCTCTGTATCCTAAGTAGACTGGGGCAGGCCTGGGTCTCTGTATCCTAAGTAGACTGGAGCAGGCCTGGGTCTCTGTGTCTTAAGTAAACTGGAGCAGGGCTGGGTCTCTGTGTCTTAAGTAGACTGGAGCAGGCCTGGGTCTCTGTATCCTAAGTAGACTGGAGCAGGGCTGGGTCTCTGTGTCTTAAGTAGACTGCAGCAGGCCTGGGTCTCTGTATCCTAAGTGAACTGGAGCAGGGCTGGGTCTCTGTATCCTAAGTAGACTGGAGCAGGCCTGGGTCTCTGTATCCTAAGTAGACTGGAGCAGGGCTGGGTCTCTGTATCCTAAGTAGACTGGAGCAGGCCTGGGTCTCTGTATCCTAAGTAGACTGGAGCAGGGCTGGGTCTCTGTGTCTTAAGTAGACTGCAGCAGGCCTGGGTCTCTTTATCCTAAGTAGACTGGAGCAGGGCTGGGTCTCTGTATCCTAAGTAGACTGGAGCAGGCCTGGGTCTCTGTATCCTAAGTAGACTGGAGCAGGGCTGGGTCTCTGTGTCTTAAGTAGACTGCAGCAGGCCTGGGTCTCTTTATCCTAAGTAGACTGGAGCAGGCCTGGGTCTCTGTATCCTAAGTAGACTGGAGCAGGCCTGGGTCTCTGTATCCTAAGTAAACTGGGGCAGGCCTGGGTCTCTGTATCCTAAGTAGACTGGAGCAGGCCTGGGTCTCTGTATCCTAAGTAGACTGGGTCAGGCCTGGGTCTCTGTGTCCTAACTAAGGGTTGTGGCAGGCCTGGGTCTCTGTATCCTAAGTAGACTTCAGCAGGCCTGGGTCTCTGTATCCTAACTAAGGGTTGTGGCAGGCCTGGGTCTCTGTATCCTAACTAAGGGTTGTGGCAGGCCTGGGTCTGTCTGCCTGGGTGTCTGCATCCTAACTAAGGGTTGTGGCAGGCCTGGGTCTCTGTATCCTAACTAAGGGTTGTGGCAGGCCTGGGTCTTTTCTGCCTGAGTCTCTGTATCCTAACTAAGGGTTGTGGCAGGCCTGGGTCTGTCTGCATCCTAACTAAGGGTTGTTGCAGGCCTGGGTCTGTCTGCCTGGGTCTCTGTATCCTAACTAAGGGTTGTGACAGGCCTGGGTCTCTGTATCCTAACTAAGGGTTGTGGCAGGCCTGGGTCTCTGTATCCTAACTAAGGGTTGTGGCAGGCCTGGGTCTGTCTGCCTGGGTGTCTGCATCCTAACTAAGGGTTGTGGCAGGCCTGGGTCTGTCTGCCTGGGTGTCTGCATCCTAACTAAGGGTTGTGGCAGGCCTGGGTCTGTCTGCCTGGGTCTCTGCAGCCCTCCCATCTCCTGTCATGTTGCCGTGGTCCTTCCCCTGGTAGTTCTTGGCTCTCCCTCTTTGTTTCAGCATTTATACTTTCACAATGTTCTACCAACACACACACACACACACACACACACACACACACACACACACACACGAGCGCTTGCATGCACATTTGCAAACACCACTTTGTGATTTTGGTGGTGAGGATGCCAACCTGTTGCCGGATGCCTGCTGTCCTGCTGCTCGTCAGACAGACAGACAGACAGACAGACAGACAGACAGACAGACAGACAGACAGACAGACAGACAGACAGACAGACAGACAGACAGACAGTTGTTGCCTTGTTCCTCATTCATGCTCCCTGGTGGCTTGGCTAACCTCTTAACTGGTCTGAATGGATAAGAGAGAGAGAGAGATGGAAAGAGGAATGGAGACAGAATAGACCTGACACAGAAGACGGGAGGAACGGGATGCTGAATAGAAAAAGAAAGAAAAGAAGTGTGTGAGTCACTAAGGAAGAGGAGAGATCTGAGATGTATTAGTGTCATTTATAAGATGGGAGTTGTATTCATTACATAAATCGGAAAAGGGGGCATCCACTGAAAATGATTAAGCAGCAGACTTAGTTACTGAGTTAACAAAGAAAGAGATAGACGCAAAAGGATAGATGGAGAGCTTGGAGAAGCCAGGGAAGCGAGAAGGAGAGAGAAAAGAGGAGAGACTCTTGGAGAAGAGAGGGAAGGCAGAAGGAGAGAGAAAAGAGGAGAGACTCTTGGATTGCTAGCCATCCTCGTCTGTACTTCTACCATCCCCCCTCCTCTGGGCAAGTCTGAAAAGCAGGTCAGCAATGAAGCTTGCCAACTCACTCTCTCTCTCTCTCTCTCTCTCTCTCTCTCTCTCTCTCTCTCTCTCTCTCTCTCTCTCTCTCTCTCTCTCTCTCTCTCTCTCTCTCTCTCTCTCTCTCTCTCTCTCTCTCTTTCTCTCCCCCCCACATCTCCCTCTCCCTCTCTCTCTCTCTCTCTCTCTCTCTCTCTCTCTCCCTCTCTCCCTGCGTGCTAATGGCTTGTCGTATCTGACCTAGTAACTGTCTCGTGCTATCAGCCAACCTTGCATAAGACTCCCTGTAGCTGTAGAAGTCTTTTGTTGCCACAGACAAAGGTTGAAGCGTCCTCCACTTAGTGAAAGATTAGTCCTGGGGTTAGGGTCGTTAACATGTTCAAACACCTATTTAAAAAAAATCGAGTTAATTTCTGGAACATCTGGGCGGGGAGCGTAACTTGTTTTGGACATGAATCCATTGCTAGAAGTCAAGTTTCCTATAAAAAGAAAAAAGTCTTCAAGGGGTCTTTGTCTGGGCGTGTGTCACATGCTCTGCCGGCTCTCTACTGACCCCCCCCCCCCCACACACACACACACACACACACACACCCTTCCTGATGGGTGACCCCCTCATGACTTCTCAGGCAGGAACATTGTGTCCCTACTGGGATAACAAAGACATGCAAATGAGCTGCCTCTTTTTCTTCTCTTTGTGTGTGTGTGTGTGTGTGTGTGCGTGCGTGTGTGCGTGTGTGTGTGCGTGCGTGCGTGTGTGCGCGTGTGTGTGTGCGCGTGTGTGTGTGCGTGTGTGTGTGCTATTGAAATGCAGGGCCCGCCCAGCACGTGCCAGTGGCCAAACCCACGGAGCACTTCTTATATAGCCCTGCCCCTAACCCCTCCCCTTTGGAACGGGCATGCTCGCAGTTGATTGGTTGCTGTCTCCTGTGTTTACGTTGAAGCCCAGCCCCTTTTGTTTTGCTGAGCCAGCCCCTGTTTCAGCCAGACCAAACTCTTAGCCACCCACTGGGCCTCTCGCTAAAAAAGCTTTATCACTGAGCAAAACAAAGAAACTTGGATCTGTACAATTGTTTTGATTACTGTTATATAATTCTTTGTATTATTAGCAGACAGTTTGAAGGCTTTGTAGCGGGACGTTTTTTGTTGTTGTTGTTGAAGATATCAAGTTACTATGGGTGTAGGCACCACAGAGGACGTGGTCCAGCTATGGAAGCACAAGCACGGGCAGGACTGCCTAACGTCGCCCCTCTCTCCCTTGGTCCCTGGCAGGCCGCAGCAGCAGCACCCCGCGCTGGGACAGACGCCCATGGTGTCCCCGCGGGCTGAGACCACACCCATCCCCGTGCCCACTCAGGTCCGCAACTACCAGCGCATCAAGCAGAACCTCTCCAGCAGCCCCACCTCCACTCTCTACGGCTCCCCCAGGTAAGATGCGCTCAGGCTGGGCACGGGGAGGGGGCAAAGGAAGCCCTGCTCCGTTTTCCTCCATGGTTTGACTGGGAACCATCGTGATGTAATGACACAGTGTTGTTGCTGCATGTACGCGTTGCTTACCTGTGTGCAAAGTGTTTCCTGAAACGTTGACTCACTGTTTCGGTCCGGAACAGGAATCTCCACCTCAATAACATAACCCGGTTATTGCATCAGCTGTTGTGTTATGAGTTTTATAAAGATGCGTGAAGAGATTGACAGGTTTGGCGGTCTGTTAGTGTCCGTGGGGTAGGAGCCAAGCAGAGCTGGCTAGCGCTGCTCCTAGATATATTCAGAATAAAGACAGTGTGAAAGAGTTTGGGATTAGTTTGTTTGGTTTTTCTATAGTATTGCATGTCACACAAGGTCCATGAGGTAGGAATTCGTTTTTGTGTATCTGTTTATTTATATCGGTTTCTGCCTCAGTGCATCTCCATCTATTAGCATTGTTAATGTGTGTGTTGTCCAGTAATCTCCCCCTGTGGCCAACCATTAGCATGAAACTAGCCCCACCACCGGGCCCCACAGCCTGGGCTACGGGTAATGACCCCGACTCAGCTTCCCTCCCCCACCCTCTGGCTGCCACCCTCCCGCGGGCCCCTGTCCCCGTCCGTCTCCGTACTTCAGGAAGGATTAGGGGCCCGAGTCACTCTGTCCCTTGTACCGACCAGCATGGCCTCTAGTTAACCATTTGTTTTGCTCAGTAACTAATGGTACACCGGCTTCTCTAGCAGAATGGGATCGCCCTTTTGAAGTTCTTGCTACGTGAGCAGATGTTGAGGGGCACATAGGAAAAACACAGAGGCAAACGGGCAGGCCGTGTAACCGGGCTAGCTGGCAATCTGCCCAGCACACATTTCCACATGCTTGTTTTTCTCATGGCTCCTCCAGCAGCTGTGCTAGCGATACGCGGCGTCTGCCTCAGCGGCGGGACCGTGAATTAGGCATCACGCTGAAACTAGACCCGCCCTTGAGATTGAGAGAGAAGGGACGGGGGCTGAGAGGGCCCAGCTGACGGACTGGAATTCAGTTTGGAGGCCAAGAGCTCTACTGTCTTTAGAAGGAAACAGGAGCGTGTTGATGTGTTAAGATGAAGCAACGGGGCAGACAGTTCATTAAACTCTCGTCGCAACATGTGAATGTTTTTGTATCTTTAAGTGTTAACGTGTGCGTGTGCGTGTGTGTGTGTCACCAGGTCTGGTACAGTGAGGCGCTCCAACACCAGTCCCATGGGTTTCCCCAAAGTGGGCTCTGCGTCCCCCTGCTCTGCGGACTCCCCCCTGACCTTAGGGAGGCGTCTCTCCACGGGCAGCTCCCGCCCGTACTCGCCCTCACCGCTGGGTAAGGACATGTCCCAACACGTCTCCTAAAACAGGCCCAGGCACCAACCCCCTTATGCTGCCAACCAAATCATATGTTTGAGATGCAGAGGAGCTTTTTGAAGAGCTGCCATTGGATGGAAGATCTAGCCAAACTCATTTCTGTGTGTGTGTGTGTGTGTGTGTGTGTGTGTGTGTGTGTGTGTGTGTGTGTGTGTGTGTGTGTGTGTGTGTGTGTGTGTGTGTGTGTGTGTGTGTGTGTGTGTGTGTGTGTGTGTGTGTACTATCTCTTACAGTGGGCACCATCCCTGAGCAGTTGGGTCATTGCTGCTGTGGACACCCCCAGGGCCACGAGTCTCGCAGTCGCAGCTCCTCAGGCGGTAAGAGAAGCCCGCCACGCTAGCAGCCACGCTAGCAGCCATGCTAACATCCTATCATATATAATCAATACAAAGCTAATGAAGAAAGCTAGTAATGATTGATGCTAATAGCATAGCCTGGGCTAATTGACGATCACAGCAAATATTACTGCACAGATCTCTCTAAAGGGGCAAAGTAGCTCCACACAGGCTCTGAGGGAAATGACCCTGCAAGTCCCAGGTCCAGGGAGGTGTAAGTCAGGTGTGGCATGACAGCAGACTGCTCTTATCTCAAGACACACATGAGTCAGGTTGTTTTTCTGGCCCTGCTCCCCCATGACGTGGCTTGTTATTCAGGCTTTCTTTCGTGTCGTCGCCCCCCCCTTCTTGTGTCAAGGGGCGTGTCGTCATGGTGACCACTCTTTCAAACAAGCAGACCTGCACATACTATAGCAAAAGTTGTAAAAAAATATATAATGAAAGTCAACAACAATGTGGTCTGACCCACGCTTAGGAACAGCAACAAATGCGATAATGCGATAAGCGGCACTGCTTTATCCTCTGTTGCTCCATAGAGAAATACTCCCAAGCTTCCCTAGTACTCCCTATTTCACTTACGTTGTTTTTTTCTTAACCCTCAGAGCCAGCAGCAGTCTTTGTGAATGAGCACCTTATAAATTCATGAGCCCTCTGCTTTCTCCTGGCTGCTGCTATTTTGGGCTCAGTGACTCCAGTGCAGGAAGCCGTTTCGTTATAGACTGCAGGGACATCTAGTGGTGAAACACAGGCATTTATTTTTCACACTACGTTGCAATCGGAGTTTAAACCACACAAATATTCAGCTATAACTCTCAATAAACATTTAGTGACTTAAAAAAAAGATAAACATAACATATTTAGAGATAAACCATTTTTAAAGTATGATTGCACAACAGTGGCTGTGTAATAGGTTTATAATAGATAAGTAGTAGTTGTGTGTTAAAGGTAAATGGACTGCATTTATATAGCGCTTTTTGTTTTACCTTAACAGTTCCCAAAGTGCTTTACAGTTTAGGCCTCCCATTCACACACCAATGCCCACAAAGCTGCCATGCAAGGCGTGACCCTGCTGTCAGGAGCAGCTTGGGGTTCAGTGTCTTGCCCAGGGACACTTTGGCCTGTGGACAGGGGGAGGTGGGGCTGTGTAATATGTACATAGTAGGTGGGTGCATGTTGTATGTATGTAATGGGTGTATGTAATCTTTCTATAGTAGGTGGGTATATGTAATAGTTAAATGTAATATGAGTATGCAATATTTATGTGGGTATATGTAATAGTTCCATATGTAATATGTATGTGGGTATATGTAATAGTTACATATGTAAGCTGTGTCCTAGCTAATGAGTGGTGACCCCTCTCTGTCTGCCAGGCTCCCCTGTACCCTCGTCCCAGCTCCTGGGGGCTCGCCTGCAGAGCGCCCCCACCCTCACAGACTTCTACCAGACCAGGCAGAAGCTCCACAAGCAGCTGTCCGACCCCACCCAGCCCTCCTCCGCCAACTATCCGTCCAGCCACTCCCCTCAGCTGGGTCGGCCGGGCAACCTAGGCACCTCCCCCACCAAGCTGCTGGGCACCTCCCCCCGCTCCTCCGATTGGCTGCAGAAGTCACCGCTGCCCACCATCATTGGCTCGCCCACCAAGGTAAGAAAGCTGCCGGGAGGGGGGGTCTCGAAATATCTCGACACAGACGCACGCCCACAGGACAGTCTGTCTGACACTAGAAAGCCTTTTCATTGGATGAGGTCCGCAGCGTGGTGTGACTGTAAACTTTGTCTCCTGGTGTTCAGACCATCGCCGCCCCGTTCAAGATCCCCAAAACGCAGGCGTCCTGTAACCTGATGGCGCTGGCTGACACCCCGACCAAGACCCTGGCAGATGCGCGGGACGTCTGCGCCCACCAGTGCTCCCCCTACCCCGGCGCGGCCAGCAGGACTACCTTTGGCAGGTACGGCCCCCTGTCACCTCCCCCTCCCCAGGCCAGTGGACCATCAGGCAGGAGGAGCTGTTACTCTGAGGATCATCAAAGATCAGAAGATATTTAATTCTACCTCGGATTATTTTTGAAAAGTGATTTTAGTATGATATTGTTATTATTAGCTCTCCCCCTATAGCTGTGAATGTGTCTTGCACCCTCATCTCATTATTTTTCCATCTGCTCCTCCTCATCCTGTATCTCTCTCTCAGTCTGTGTAGACAGCATTGGAGGGGTTCATCTTAACTCATAATGTCCCTCTGTGTTGATTGGTCCCCAGGTCTGTCAGTACCGGACGTCTGTCTGAACAGCCAATCAGAATCACTCTGGGTGGACAGCACTATCAGGGCAGTACGGACAGCCTCAATGCAGAGAGACCTATGGATACAGGTACACACACACACACACACACACACACACACACTGCCTAGGTCCTTTTCTCTCTTTATTCCATACATCAAGAGCAGCTTTCTGCTGTAAGTCCTGCCCTCTGCTGAAGGGCACTTGTCTAAGTGTAGTCTACTGTTCCTAGGCTGTGCAAAGCAAACTACACACACACCCGCCACTTTGCTTTAGCTTCTTCACTCTGCATGAGCTGCTCCTGATTGGCCGCTCTGGACATGCACTTCCTGTATAACAGAGAGCTTGATTGGCTGAGAGTGTGAATGACAACCCAGTCCCTCCCTCCTTGCTCCCCCCCCCTCCACCCCTTAGCCCCAGCAGGACCCTGTGGGCCAGCTCAGGGCGGGGCGGCGAGTCCGCGGACCGTCCTCTTCACCGTGGGCTCGCCCCCCAATAGCAGCACCCCACCTACCTGCAGTCACCAAGGCAGTCGACCACGCACTACCTCAGGTGAGAAGGCTGGCACAACCGGCGGCTAACCCGCTAAGCTAGGCTAACAAGCTAAGCTAACCGGCTAGTTTAGGTGTCCTTGCTAAGCTAACAAACTAGTCCAGGTTTTCCTGCTAAGCTAACCGGCCAGTGTAGGTGTCCCTGCTAAGCTAACTCCCTAGTCCAGGTTTTCCTACTAAGCTAACACACTGGCCCAGGTTTTCCTGCTAAGCTAACAGACTCGTCCACGCTAAGCTGTCTTACCTTAAAACCACCCCTGGTTTGCCTCCCTGCCTACTAACTGACTTGCTTCCTAACACAGTTTTGTAAATCAGTCCTAATAGTGCTCATAATCTGTCTTTGAAGTTCTAGAGGATAGCAGTCCCCAAACCATTGAGCCACACAGAGAAGTGAGCCGTGTCTGTCAAACTATCCCACTTTGGTTATGTTGGTCAGTTTACCCTTTGGTCTGATGCTGATTCAGAGAACGCAGCATTACTCAACCGTCTGACACCACACTAAAGACGTCCCCGTAAGAACTAAGAATCATACTTTTTTTCTTCTCTCTCTCTCTCTCTCTCTCTCTCTCTCTCTCTCTCTCTCTCTCTCTCTCTCTCTCTCTCTCTCTCTCTCTCTCTCTCTCTCTCTCTCTCTCTCTCTCTCTCTCTCTCTCTCTCTCTCTCTCTCTCTCTCTCTCTCTCTCTCTCTCTCTCTCTCTCTCTCTCTCTCTCTCTCTAGTGGGTTCCAACAGCTCTGCGGGCTCCCTGTGTTCCACCAGCGGCCGTGTGTACGTGGGCTCTCCCCCGGGCATGGCCATCGGCTGCTCTCCCCCGGGCGGTGGCTCCGCGGGGCCCGGGGCTGAGGGCGGCCCCAGCAGCCTGCGCTACGTCCCCTATGGGACCTCCCCGCCCAGCCTGGAGGGCTTCATCACCTTCGAAGCCCCAGAGCTCCCAGAGGAGACCCTGATGGAGGTAAGGGAGACTTTCCCTTGCAGCGCCACCATGAGGACGCTTTGTGACATCAAAAAGCTGGATGTTTGAGGTGTAGAATCGAGCAAGATTGTTGTTTTAGTTACGGTAATGTAAGCGGAGTAGTAAAACACAGCAAAATCTATGTGTGAGAGAGACAGAGACAGAGACAAATCTTCTGTGTCAAAGACTGACCAGTCCACCTCCAACTCCCAGCCTTGCACTACACACTACACGTTAAATGTATTCAATCTTTATGCTACTTTATTTCTGCTACTTTATATATCTATATCCAACGTGATAGAGAGAGAGGTTGTGTGTGACGGTGCTTTCCTTGGTGTCTGCCTGCAGAGGGAACACACTGACACGCTGATGCACCTGAGGATGATGCTGTCCTTCACCGACTGCGTCCTGGAGATCGCCGCTGTGCGCGCTGGAGGGGCCGACCTGGGGGTGTCCGCGGCCTCCATCTACCCCCCTCAGGAGAGCGTGGTAGTGGATCAGATCAGTCAGCTCAGCAAGGAGTGGGGGTAAGGAAGAAACCAACCGGACCAGGGAATGGGGGAGGTTTCATATACTGAAAAGCTGGGGATTTTAACGTTAGTCTGCCATCAATTATAGATTGTCTACAGACAAAAAAATGTCAAATTAAAAAACCATTTAACAAATTAGCTTATTTAAGAGTCACCTGCTACTCATAAAACACATCTGTAGATATGTTGGGTCTCAGTGACCATCTAAGAAGCTTCTTCAATGCGGTGTTTCAGTATGACTAGCAGGCAATTCTAAATTCAGCCGTTTAGGATTGAGTTTTGTTTGGTGAGCGCTTGATTTATGACCCAGTGTTGTCGTGCTGCCCTCTCCAGGCAGGTGGAGCAGCTGGTCCTGTACATGAAGGCAGCCCAGCTCCTGGCCTCCTCCCTCCACCTGGCCAAGGCCCAGATCAAATCCGCCAAGCTCAACCCTTCCACTGCTGTCAAGCAGGGTAAGAGAGATCCACCATTTTAGATCTGTTTCTTTGTTTTATGCTCCGAGCCGAAGGTCGCCGTTCTGAAGACAAAGTGGTGATATTCTCTTACATTGTCACTGTCAGGAATCTAGCAGGGAGAAAAGCACCAAGCTGCAGTACAGTGTGGAGAAATGGGTCCCTTTTGTATCGTCTCTTTCTCTAAAAGTGAAAATGCAAATGAAACAGAACCCTGAGAAGACGTGCTGATTGCGTTCTTAGTGTTTCTGTGATGAACCTCTGTCTTTCCTCAGTGGTGAAGAGTCTTAACGAGCGGTATAAGAGCTGCATCGCCCTGTGCCGTCGGCTCACCGACAAACTCAACCACTTCTTCTCCGACAAGCAGCGCTTCATGGACGAGATCAACAGCGTCACAGCCGAGAAGCTCATCTACAACCACACCGTGGAGATGGTGAGGCAATGGAAAGCACTGCGTTTTCCTGCTTTCTACCGTGATGACGAGGGAGTCTGGATGCTTTTCGTTTAAGCGTATGGCTCCGGCCTTAGTGGTGGAACACTTTCCTTCTCGCTGATATTCGGTCCTGCGTCTCTCTCAGGTGCAGTCAGCCGCGCTGGACGAGATGTTCCAGCAGACGGAGGACATCGCCTACCGCTACAACAAGGCGGCCATGCTGCTAGAGGGCTTGGCTAAAATCCTGCAAGACCCTGCTGACATAGAGAACGTGGCCAAGTGTAAGGACACATACATACATACAAGCTCTCTGGAAATATTGAGGGTTTGGGGGGGGGGGGGGAAACGTGTATTTAAATGTTAATCACATTTGACCCTTTGTGGTTGTCATGTATCACCTAATGAAACAAAATCGATGGATATTTCCTGATGATGTTTGTTTTTTAAATGACCAACAGACCGACTTAGTTTTTTCTTTTGTGATTTCTGTTGTCCAGACAAGGCCAGTGTGGACCGGAGGATCTCTGCGCTGTGCTACTGTACAGTCACTCTGTACGAGTAGAACGACCTCCGACCTCTGAAGACCAGAGGGACCACGACCCCTGCCCAGACCAGACAACTCCACCCCCACCCCCACAGTTTTGTCTTGTAGCAGTCCATGCACCTTTTCCCCCCATTTTCTATCAGGAGTTCACTGATACCACACAGCAGTTAGTATTATTACTTCTTTTTATTTTTCGTTTTGTATTTTGCATCCCAGACTGACCGCCAGGAGCGAGATACAGATAGATGCACAAACTCACTACCAAAGATGAAACCTGACCCTGAAACTAAGACACATGGACAAAACGTTTGCCCTTTGGATTGTGCCGGCTTTTGGAACTGAGCAAAAATGACAACAAACCACTAGATCAAACAAACGTGTATGCACGTTCAACTTCTATGGCCTCATTTCGCTTTGTTCTTCTTTTTTTTTTTACCAGAAAGAGATTGATTGGATAAAGAAAACCAGAGAGTTGGGACAGACCAACTCATGAAAGAATGTGTTTTTTTGTTTTTTTTATGCAAATGCCATTTTAATGAACGTTTTTACTCTGTATTATCGTGGTTTTCTTATTATTTATTGTTCCAAAACAAGAAGGTTGTTCAGAGGATGCCTAGCTACATGCTTCAGAGGAAGGTATGTGAAAAGCTTGTTCAGGCAAAGCTAGGCGACCTGGCCAACACTGTGACAAATGATACATTGACACACCAATACACACACGTATACATGCTAATATACACACACAGGTGTTACATATGGGTAGAAACATGGTCGAAAGCCAGAGGAGCAAAAGAGCCTGTAGATTGATAGTCATCTATTTTTTTCTTTTTTTTCAGTTGGCTAAAGCACTTTATTGTCAAAAGAGTGGGTGGTAGCATGTCCTACCAAGGTTGTGTTTATAGCAAGAAATGTGAAGGCTGCGAGTTGTAGTTCAAGTAGGGAAATAACATGGGGGTTGTAGTTCAAGTAAGGTGATGAAATGAGGGTTGTGGGTGGTCTCCTACTACACCTCATTCTGCCCCTGAAAAAAAACTGAAATACCTGCTTGAAATCAGCTCTCCCTCTCATTGTAGGGCAATCCTCCAACATATTACTGTTTCCATGGAGACGGAGTGGTGGTCCTTTAAAAAGATATCCTCAAGACACTGGTCAGCTTGTAAGAGAATATAATGAGTCAAAGCTCATTAAACGTTATAAATAAATCCCCAAGTGGTGAGGTTTTATTGTTTTTTTACATTGTGACATTCAAGGCCCCAAAAATAATGAGTGGGCTATTGAGGAGTTCAAAAAGGGGGAGAGTGGGCGATCACAAGAGAATTACTTGAGTAGTTACCATAAGTCTGGTTTTACAAAAAGAAAAGAGAAACAAGTTTTTCGTTTTTTTTATGTTCACAAATTAACTGTAGCTACTGTTCAAGGAAAAATTGAAGTTTGCAAACTTGTAAATATTTGTATGTTTGCATGTAAGTTTTACTTTTCTTTTGAGTGAATGTGTGTGAGCACAGTGCGAGATTGGGTGTGTCGGTGAGTGACAATGCCATGCCTGTCAATCAAAGAGCACAACTTTTTATGTACAGAGATTTTTATACGTTTTAACGGTTTCTGCCAGTGGTCTCTGATCGTAGACCTAGCCTGGCACAGGAGGAGTGTGCCCACAAAAAAGCACGGCAGCTCCATATCTCCACAGAACGTCTCTTTTTACTAGGACAGTTGATTTGTTTTTACATAATCGTGAGAGCTTGTATTTACAGGTACTGCCTTGCATTGGTTTAAGTCTCACCCTCTTTCCACTTTTGAAGTCATCCACTGTGCTCCTAAAAGGATTGGATGTGTGACAGGGAGTGTGTGTGGAGGCCAGTGGTGTTTTGTTCATGGCAGAAATAAGGAGGTGCCTCTTCATGGACTGGGCATCCTTTTTTTTTTCTCTCCCATGTAACGGTGTTGGTTAATGTGTGTGTGTAAATGCGTAACTGACAACTAGAGGCCATTAGGCCTGTGTTATGATGTACTGTTCTTTTTATCGACATATATCTTGAGTTCTCTGTGATTGTTGTTTTGTTGTGTGACACCCATCTCTCTCTCTCTCTCTCTCTCTCTCTCTCTCTCTCTCTCTCTCTCTGTCTCTCTGTCTTTTGCTCATGAGCACTCCGCACCACACAAAGCCTTTACTGCACACAGGGTGAAGACGGCTACATTAGAACTAAATTCCCAAACTGGAGATTCTTCCAGAATCCTGCACTTGTACATTAAAAGGCCATGCTTCTCAATATAATTTTAGTCATGAAAAGTGGAGTGCTTGGGATGGACTATTTAGACAGAGCATTGGTTCCAAGGTATTGTAATTTCCTGTAGAATTTTAGAATGATTGTACCCAGTGATTTCACGTCTATACAGCTCAAGTCAATTGCCTCATATAGCCTGCCCATGTGATGGTCAACCTCTTACCTTCCCCACGAACCTGACCATTAACAAGCAACTGGATTTCCATGCACCTGTTTTTTTTTATTTTTTGTTTTTTTGTTGTTTTTTTCAAAGAGAAATGTCAACATTTCACTTGAGGTTTGTTTCACCAAGGGCATCTCTCTTTGTTCTTTATCGAACTCTACAAATGCAGACTTTGTTAATTAAAAATAAAAGCGATTTAAGAAGTCTTTCGGGTTTACCCTGATGTTTTTAATTTGTTATTGTTTATGTTGTTTTCTATGGCTGCACCTTTTATTTTATGGTTTATTAATTAGACCTTGCATTTACTTAAAAAAACGGATTAGATCGCAGTATGAGTGGAAAAATGTGAAGCAGGTTTTGAGTACATATATCCTGTTCAACAGGGGGCGTATTACAGAAACTTCCTATCTTAAGTCTTAAGTTAAGATAGGATCGGCAAAGTAGGAGGTTTCTGTAATACGCCCCCTGGGGGGTGTTCAAATAGTCTACTGTGGCCAACCCATCTCTCACGAAGGGCTTGAAAAAATATGATAGAAGATAAAATAACATATCAAGACACAGTAATGTCTTTCACTCTTTGCACCAAATAACAGACGTTCTTGCTATCTGTCCAACCCACAGATTTTTACATTTTGATGGATAAAAAAAACTGAATGAGACAAAATATGTGCGAGGGGAACTCAAAAGCTCTTAAGTCTAAGCTCATGTCGGTGCATCTGCACAGTGCAGAACGTCTGGGCGCTTTCATTTTCTATCTTTTCAACTGAATGAGGTCATGCACTTTCTTTAGTGTTCATCAAAATCAATCGCATGTTCTGAATGGGCCCCGTGCCTGTTTTTTGGGGATGTGCTGAACCCACTACACTCCACAAACTCCCCCTAACTCGGAGAAAAAAAGTCGAGGACTCTGGTCGTTCCATGATAGCTAGTGGAACGAGTTATAATGTGTTTCTTATCGAGCATATTTTTGTGATGTACACAAGCCTGAAAGTAAGTAGCTAGGCTAGCGTTAATGTTGTTAGCAAGGTATACAGTGTATTTATTGTAACGCCTACCTAAGATAATAATAATTGACAACAAATGAACATTAATTATTCATAATATTGTTTGAGCGGTTTACTGTCAATTCAAAATGCCTGATTCTTTGGCGTATGTGGTTTGTTGACAAACATTTGATGGAAAACATTCGAAAATTACAAAACAACTGAAGGATTGTTTAACAATTTCTTTTCTAGACACGATTTACTTTGAATAAACTAAGTGACCAACCGAAGGTAATGTTCAACTGACCTTGCCATTTCTATCTTTTATACACAGTATATACACTTCTGGAATGTGTTAGCGGAACTTTACGAAGGTGAAATAGCTCGGTGAAGTTGATTCGACATTCGATTTTCAGGTTGGAAACGTTGATAGCTTCGTAACGTAAAGTCTCAAGATGTTTGCAACGGTCTCATTTGAATCAGCGGATGATGACAAACAGTGTACGCACAATAGTTTACCCGATTGATTGCGTTTAAAAAACAGGGAAATAGATGTATCTGAATATGTCTACATCGGTAACAATTTGAATAGGGACCATCTCAAAAGTGCCGGAACAATAAAACCTGTTGGTGGAAATTGATTATTTCTGCTTTGTTTTGCTTTATTATCAAACATGTTATTACTGCCATAGATCTTTGAATCTCCCCTCTCTTGTTAACAGGAGTTATTTTAATGAAATAACACTTTGCTGATTTTTAATCAATATTTTCCTATGAAAAAACGGATTAAATGTCAATACCTTCCTCTCTAAGGGGTGTACAAACATGAATATCCTGTCATACACCATTCAACTTCCCTTGTCTTGTGTACGGGAATTATTTTTACGGAATAATACTTTGCAGATTTTTTATCAGTCAGCAAAGTATTATTTTAAAAAAAGATCTCCCGTACACAAGACAAGGGAGGTTGAATGGTGCATGACAGGAATTTCATGATAGTACACCTCATATTGAGGAAGCTATTGAAATTTAACCCATTTTTTCATATGAAAATATTAATAAAAAATCAGTAAAGTATAATTTAAAAAAATAATAATTCCCGTACACAAGACAAGGTAGGTTGAATGGTGCATGACAGGAATTTCATGATAGTACACCTCATATTGAGGAAGCTATTGAAATTTAACCCATTTTTTCATATGAAAATATTAATAAAAAATCTGTAAAGTATAATTTAAAAAAATAATAATTCCCGTACACAAGACAAGGGAGGTTGAATGGTGCATGTCAGGAATTTCATGATTGTACACCTCATATTGAGGAAGCTATTGACATTTAACCAGTTTTTTCATATGAAAATATTGATAAAAAATCAGCAATGTATTATTTCAAAAAAATAATTCCCGTACACAAGACAAGGGAGGTTGAATGGTGCATGACAGGAATTTCATGATTGTATACCTCATATTGAGGAAGCTATTGACATTTAACCAGTTTTTTCATATAAAAATATTGATAAAAAATCAGCAAAGTATTATTTCCCCAAAATAATTCCCGTACACAAGACAAGGGAGGTTTAATGGTGCATGACATGAATTTCATGATTGTACACCTCATGTTGAGGAAGCTATTGACATTTAACCTGTTTTTTCATATGAAAATATTGATAAAAAATCAGCACAGTATTATTTCAAAAAAAGTATTCCCGTACACAAGACAAGGGAGGTTTAATAGTGCATGACAGGAATTTCATGATTGTACACCTCATATTGAGGAAGCTATTGACATTTAACCCGTTTTTTCATATGAAAATATTGATAAAAAGTCAGCAAAGTATCATTTCTTAAAATCAACTCTTGCACATTGAACAGGGGTGATCCAATGATGCATTACTGTGATTACATGTTTTAAATTCTAAAATAAACTCATAAATTCATACTTTTTTGCAATCATACCAACTATAACTACTGCGTTGTCTCTTTTAAGACGGTCCCTAGTTGGCCACGGACGCGATTTAGACCCATTCATCCCAATGTAATTTCACTTTTTTCAAATCTTATCGATTGCGATAAATGAGGTCTGTACACTATTTGCCATAGTACCCTGCTTAAAATTTGATGATTTAAACGATCTTGTGACTTTACGTTACGAAGCTATTTCAAATCTGAATATCGAATGTCGAACCAACTTCACCGCGGTGTCTGTAGCAGTGTGTTACTATTGACTGTCTGAGAATGCACCCGTCAAATAGGCGTAAAGTCTGTTCACCTCTGCATAATCATGACTATTATCTACCGGAAGTTTGTTTACCACAAGTTATCCTAATCCACAGGTAATACTTCAACCATAGCTACTTATTTCTATTTAAGAACTTATTCAAATCTAGGAATCCTTAGCGTCACCGCGGTTACATACCGTTTCTAGTATGTCTAGAGAAGAGACTGTTGTGGTACGAGCGAGGCGAGCCTTCCAGAGCGGCAAGACTAAACCTCTCGCCTTCAGAGTGCTCCAGCTCAAGGGCCTGCACCGCTTCATCAGCGAGAGACGCAAGGAGATTGCGGAGGCTGTCCAAAAAGATCTACATAAGGTAAGTAATGAGCTATCTAGCACCAATAGAGCCCTGGTGATATTTAATACTGGCTCACTCAGTAAAATAGCGAGACAAATATCTTTATAAACAGCCAGTGATCTTCCCAACCTTCTCTAGTTAAACCATAGCACCATGGATCGAACGATAAACAATATCTAGACCCGTTAGGTTTAGTCAACTTGAGTTTTTAGGAATTGTCTTCCTTCTTTCTTGTCTTTAGTATCTTTTTGCTTACAGACTGAACATGGCACAGAACTCTTTGAGACCTTGGGGCTGGAAGGGGAAATTAACCTGGCCTTGGAGAGACTGGCTGAGTGGGCCGCTCCCAGACCTGTGGAGAAGAACCTCCTGACCATCTCAGACGAGGTGTACATCCAGCCTGAGCCTCTGGGAGTGGTGCTGATCATAGGGGCTTGGAACTACCCCTGGGCGGTCACCCTGCAGCCCCTGGTTGCTGCAATATCATCTGGTAGGTAATTAACCTCACTCTCATCCGTGTTTGGTTTGGTCTCTGGGTAAGTTTTTTTTAAAGACTTTTGTTCTTTCACAAACTAAAATATATTTTTATTTTCAAAGGAGTTTCCTGCTTCTTTTTCAAAGAATTTTCCAAATAGATATACTTGATTTAGTTTACTTCTTTTTGCTCCCCCCCAGGTAATGCTGCCGTGATCAAGCCATCTGAAGTCAGTAGTCACTCAGCCAAGGTCATGGAGAAGCTGCTTCCTCTCTACCTCGACACGGTTGGTGTCTGGTCCCTTTGTTCCTCTGCCTAAACTCTCCCTGAATGTAGAGTTATTACTAGACTTAATCAAAATGTAAGAATAATGGAAATAATAAGTGACTTTATTTTTTTACTTCCACATTGATTTATTTGTATGTGAGTGTGTAATTTATTACTTTGTATCTAATTTGTTTAAATATGGTTTGATGGCCAAATTATTACATTACAATTTCCATTGTATGATGAATGACGTAAATTCCATGTCCTTCCCTATGTCTCCCACTGTGGTAGGAGTTGTACCCGGTGGTAACAGGCGGAGTGCCGGAGACCCAGGAGTTGTTGAAGCAGCGCTTTGACCATGTCTTCTACACGGGGAACAGCACCGTGGGTAAGGTGGTCATGGCTGCCGTGGCGCGTCACCTCACCCCCGTCACCCTGGAGCTGGGGGGCAAGAGTCCCTGTTACATCGACAAGAACTGTGACCTCAGAGTGGCCTGTCGGTAAGACACCAAACATACCGCTCTATCAATTACTCATAGGAACTCTTTTTTAAAGTATTTCTTTAAGAATCACAACAAATGTATTCCTGAGCCTGTGTTTACGTGATTTGTGTTTGTGACCACAGTCGCATCACGTGGGGAAAGTTTGTTAACTGTGGTCAGACGTGCATCGCCCCAGACTACATCCTGTGTGAGCCCAGCATCCAGGGCAGAGTGGTGGAGGAGCTCAAGAAATGCATTACGGTCAGATTTTAATTATCGAAATCAATACTGGTTCCTCTGTATTCCGTGTGTGTGTGTGTGTGTGTGTGTGTGTGTGTGTGTGTGTGTGTGTGTGTGTGTGTGTGTGTGTGTGTGTGTGTGTGTGTGTGTGTGTGTGTGTGTGTGTGTGTGTGTGTGTGTGTGTGCTGACAGTGTTACGGCCCTGCCATTTGTTTAAAGAACGATAGATTCAAGATCATTTTAGGTGGGAATTTAAAACAAACGCAATGCTAGTTGTTCTTTGAAGTCGTTACTTTGATTTAATGTGTATGTGTTTTCACAGTGCAAAGGGCTTTTTTTTTTAGGAATTTTACACGGATGACCCCAAGTCCTTTGAGGACTACGGCCGGATAATTAACCAGCATCACTACAGGAGGGTGATGGCCCTGCTGGAGGGCAGCACTGTAGCCCTGGGGGGGGACAGCGATGAGACCCAGTGCTACATCGGTATCTCCCCCACATTTGATGTTTTTCTATTCATCTAGTTTAATATATTTATTCGTTTTTAGTTTTTTGAATTATTATTATTATTATTGCTAAACATACGTCTGTGTTTCTAATACAATGATGCACCTTTTTCCTGCTCCAGCCCCGACAGTGCTGTCGGACGTCACTGGGGGTTCAAAGGTCATGCAGGAAGAGATCTTTGGGCCGGTTTTACCCATCATCACGGTCAGTGGAGTGGATGAGGCCATCCAGTTCATCAACGAGAGGGAGAAACCACTGGCTCTCTATGTCTTCTCCCCAGACAACAAGGTATGGAACACCCCCAAACAGCTGCTTTAAATCGGCCATGCCTTCCTCTTTGGGATAAGGCACAGACCATGAAAGCTAGTCCTTAACGCAGCGGCCCGGGTTCGATTCGGCCGCGGCCCCGGCCCCGGCCCCATGCTGTATGTCTTCCCGTGCTGTACTGTATGTATGTATGTATGTTTTGACATAGTGATGTACTGTATGTGTGTTTGACATAGTGCTGTACTGTATGTGTGTTTTGACATTGTGCTGTACTGTATGTATGTATGTTTTGGCATGGTCTGTTCTGTATCTATGTTGTTTTGGCACGGTCTAATTTGTATCTATGTTGTTTTGGCACAGTCTGTTCTGTATCTATGTTGTTTTGGCACGGTCTGTTCTGTATCTATGTTGTTTTGACATAGTGCTGTACTGTATCTATGTTGTTTTGACATAATGCTGTACTGTATCTATGTTGTTTTAGCACGGCCTGTTCTGTATCTATGTTGTTTTGACACGGTCTGTTCTGTATCTATGTTGTTTTGGCACGGTCTGTTCTGTAGCTATGTTGTTTTGACATAGTGCTGTACTGTATCTATGTTGTTTTGACATAATGCTGTACTGTATCTATGTTGTTTTAGCACGGTCTGTTCTGAATCTATGTTGTTTTGGCACGGTCTGTTCTGTATCTATGTTGTTTTGACACGGTCTGTTCTGTATCTATGTTGTTTTGACACGGTCTGTTCTGTATCTATGTTGTTTTGACACGGTCTGTTCTGTATATGTTGTTTTGGCACGGTCTGTTCTGTATCTATGTTGTTTTGACACGGTCTGTTCTGTATCTATGTTGTTTTGGCACGGTCTGTTCTGTATCTATGTTGTTTTGGCACGGTCTGTTCTGTATCTATGTTGTTTTGGCACGGTCTGTTCTGTATCTATGTTGTTTTGACACGGTCTGTTCTGTAGCTATGTTGTTTTGACACGGTCTGTTCTGTAGCTGATCAGGAGGGTGATTGCTGAGACATCCAGTGGGGCGCTGCTGGCCAATGACTGCCTGGTCCACTTCACCATCAGCGCACTGCCCTTTGGAGGACTGGGTCAGTAGACACACCTGTCACACACACACACACACCCACACACACGTGCTGGATTAACTCAAATCATTCTTTACGTGTTACCTGAAGCTTTGTTGTGATGTCTTATCTTATTGTCTAGCGATGGGATATGCCCGTGATGAAAGTTCAAATCCTTGTACCCAACTTACCTGGAAGCAATTCTATTGTGAATAACATTTTTACCAACAAAGTCGTATTTGACATATAAAATGTATAGTGTTCATACGTATATGTGTGTGTACATACACACGTTCAGTACCAGTCAAGAGTTTGGACACACTTTCCCATTCAAGTGATTCCACATAGAAATTAACATATCGATTGACATGCACATAGTTATTTTCAATGGTTTTATATCTTTACCTGTCCCAGGTAACAGTGGCATGGGACGTTACCATGGCAAACACGGCTTCGACCAGCTGAGCCATCTGCGTGCCTGCCTCATTAGAAAGCTCAAAATGGAGGGGGTCAACACCATGCGCTACCCGCCCCACACGGCCAAGAAGCTGAGCTGGGCACGCTTCCTGCTCCTCAAGCAGGTCAACGTTGGCAAGCTGCGCCAGATGGCCCAGGTGACGCTGTTTGCGGCCCTGGCAGCCTTCATACTGCAGGTAATCGCTGTAGGACACACACCCCCCCCACCCCAACCCTAACCCCCCCAACCCTAACCCTAACCCCCCCACCCCAACCGTAACCCTAACCTCCCCAACCCTAACCGTAACCCCCCCAACCCTAATCCTCCCCCCCCCCCCCCCCCCCCCTCGGTTTTGTCATGTGATCTCCCCTAAAACAAAGTGAAGTGTGACACAGTCACAATGTAGCAAGCAGAACATATTATCAGTAATGGACACAGTCTGAATGATTCTGGGTTTGTGTGGGTTTACCGCCATCTATTGATGTGTTTTTTTTATTTGTTTTAGACTGAATATGTCAACTTAAATAAAAAAAAGTTTTAATTAGATAATTGGAGTATCCCAAACCATAAGGATTTTTATGACTATTAATTCCATTATTATTATGCCATACCTACAGTATATCCTATACCATTGTCCTTGCCCTGTTGGCTACTTCTTGCAGTTAATATTTTAATGCAGGGATGCCCAATCATATTTCATAGCCATAAAACAGTACTTTCAAGTATCTTGCTATCCAACAGACTAGTTGTCTGAGAGAGGCAAAGAGTTTTCCTTAATCATCCTTTGATGACTGAAGCCAGCGGGTTTCCCACCGTTAAGAGTTAACGGAACAGTCACTACAGACTTTGGTCCTGTCCTCTGAATAACATCAGTATTCCAGAATCACACTGGTATTGCTGAATAACACCAGTATTCCAGAATGACACTAGTATTCCTGAAGGACAGTGGTATTCCTGAATGACACTGGTATTCCAGAATAACACTGGTATTCCAGAATGACACTGGTATTCCAGTAGGAAGGGTCCTATGATTCAGTTCTGTTTTCTAATTGGTTCATATTTGCACTCTTTTGTGTGTGTAACCAGACATTATATGACACGAAAAATACCCTTTTGGCATTTAAATGTGAAGGCTATTCTAATCAAAATGATTTCGATGTGTTTGGCATCAAGGCTTACATTTTCCTTTTTAAAAGAAATTGACTTTTCAGTATCAATGGAGTTTTTGTGTGACTCATTTATTTTATTGTGCTTGGATTAAGTAATGTATTCATTCAAGATGGCCAGGTCTAAGTTATTCCCCCTCTGTCTCTCTCTCTCTCTCACACACACACACACACACACACACACACGCTCTCCCACTACCACCAAAGCCTTGTGGCCCATGACAAGAATGGCTTTGTCCCTCCAGACAATGTCTCGTGTTGTCCAGGGAATCTAGCCACATAATTCTCCATGATCACACCCCCTTCACCTCCCCCCCGTCTCTCACCCTTCATTACCCAGCATGCTTCACTCTCCTCTTTAAATGGTGCTTTTGTTTTGAGTCCTCCTCCACCTTTGTTTGTGGGGTCCACACTTCTGACTCACTCACGTGAACGACTCCAGAGTATCAGCCTCTGGGAAGACTCTTAACAGTTATTGTGTGTGTGTCACTGTTGCACTGTGGTATTTTTCTTTTCTTTTTTTTTTACGAATGAAAGTAATGATTGGAGCCATGCTGTGCTTTGTGTTTGTGAACAGAGGTTCTTCCGATCGACCTGAGGAGGTAGATCCAACATGGAGGCAGTGATGAAGCCTTCATGGAGATTGAGTTTAAATCGTTTCATGGGCCGTGCTGGGTAAAAGTCAAGCTCATAACAAATACTGCACTACACCTTCTGGGTTCACTATAGAGTTGTATTGTCACCCCATTAAACATTACTGACAGTTAATTAAGAGAAAATATATAGAAATAATTTAACGAGATCCATCCAAGGCTGTTTGCCAGTATAATTATTACATGCCATAGCAACCCTTATATATAAAAGAATAAATGGGGTATAGTTTTAATCTAATGTTCAATCGTGTTCTCACTCTCTCATTTGTATTGATCGTGTTCTCACTCTCTCATTTGTATTGATCGTGTATGTTCTGTGGAGGATGACAGCGAGGTCTGGTAGGCTACACTTACTTACACTATTTGTGGTGTGGTGGGGGTTTCATCATTGGTAATTATGTGTTAGCAGTATACATGTCAATGTTATGATCTGAGAAGTTTTGATGTGTTAAAGTTTATGCATGGTGAACGCCATATAAGATAAGGTATATATATTTTTTTATGTTGTGTGTCGGGTGATGTTTTGATTGTGTTCTATGGGTCTCAAAGGGTAAATGGTGGTTACATTGTGTGAAGGGTATGTGAATGGCCATCTTTAACCATTGTTGATCCTTATTGCACTCCCACACTAAGTTCTTCCAAGTACACCCTGTGCAGAATGATGTCAAAAATGTAAATACAAATAAAATATGTCGGTGTTACCACTATATTTAGCCAGATTTCTCTTTTATTTAGAGACTGTTTACCTTTTTGATCGTGGTATTTTTTAAGTTGTTTTTTACTCTGAAGTATTATGTTGTCGGAACCTAATCCACTACTCTGGTTATGACTATTAATTATGTATGAACTTATTAGGCGAGTTTAGTCACTGCCAAGTCGGACGGAAGTAATTCTATAACTACTGGTTTCATTTTTTTTATTTCTTATCAATTTGGTGGGAAAAGTCCATTCGTTGTTTCCAGTCTTTCGAATTTATTGTTCAAATCAACAGTTAAAATAATGGTGTTTTTTTTAATTTCATACAAACCATAGATGTTGGCATTTAGTGACATTCCAAATGAGAGTGTCAATAATGAAATAAATAGCTCAGATACGATCAGAAAAAGCACAATAAACTATTATTTACCCCCCATATCGATCTTGATCTGACGATAAGACTAATTGTTTAGGTATTGCTAGGCTATTACAAGTAAACTGACACCACCGAAGAGGTTGCCAATCTGTAACACAACAAACTCTTTACTTGTTCGTTGGGACGCCCACATTCACGTCAGCCAGTCGAGGAAAGTCAGTTCCATTGCAGACTAACGTAGTATGCTGCACAACTCGGTGATAATAATATCTATGAACCTAGGCCTACTGTTTTTCTGTTAGTCTTGGAAATAGGGGAAACCGTGTTTGACCATTAAAAAAAACTTTTGGCGTGTATCGACTAAAGTATTGCGGTTTTATTCATAGGTAAGTGGGGATATGGGAACATCTGCTACTATTCTATTTTCTTTTCCGATTTAAATTACATTAGTTTACTTTAAAAGTAGGGCTATTTTTTATTATCGCAATTGCAAGCATTTATAGCACCTATTTTGGTGTTTGCACAGTTTGAAATGTAAGAGTTATTTTGCTTCGAAATTGTTGATATTACAAAGCCCTGGAAAACAAATCCCATACGTGTGATAAATGCCGATCGTCATGTGTCTTTATTACTTGGATGTTTTTACTCAGGTCAAAGTTAATTATATCCTCAATATCTTCATCCAATTGTCAAGGTTTATTGGTCACAGGTAGCAAAATATATATGTTTTCATTTCGAGGACCTTTTTATTTTGAATTAACAGCAGACGTTTCCCTCAGAGATCTGCTACAACAATCCTACCAGACAAATAAACTAAACGTTATAAGGCTTTCAACCCTATCAGGCAGTTAAGGGTACAACGATTTTCTGTCTCCGGTTCTTTCCTTTCCTTGAGCATCTCCTGCTCAGAGCCCAGCCTCCTCACTGGCACAAAATCCGACACCGATAAATATCACACCTCCAATTATTCTCCAGATTGACCCCACCTGTTGCAATCCGGTGATCTGTCAAGAGGTATGCCTCAACCCCACCGTGGTCCTGCAGCGCCCTCTACTGGACAAATGCCGCCACAACTCTCACAGATGTATTTATTGTATGTTCTTTTGCATTTACTTTTCTCTCATATGTCTGTCTCTGATTCTGTTTATTGTAGATCGAAACTGGTCGTCATGGAACGACAGGTTGTGGAGCGAGCTAGAGAGGCTTTCCTCAGTGGGAAGACCCGAGTCCTGGAGTTCAGACTGCAGCAGCTCAGGTCTCTCCAGAAGATGATCACAGATAGACAGGCAGAGATCGCCACCGCTCTCAAGCAAGACATTAACAGGGTGAGAATAATTATCCATGCATAATTTGTTAGCAAAAAAAAGTTATTCTCAGACTAAAAACCCCATGGCATTCAATTGAACTATGCGTATTCAACAGTTTTTATAGGTGAAAAGCACATTTTGCTCCAAGGATGTAGCATGTCACTTTGGTACCAAGCAGAATAACATCTTCGTCCAATTGACAGTGCAGCATGTAGCTTTAAATGCACCTGTCTTTACAATCTAACCTAAAAATATCTCAACTTCACATGTGTATAGTTTTATATGTTTTGTTTTCTAATAAAATCTTATGTTAATTTATTTTGCCATTTTGAGCTCCACTTGCATTTGTATGTCATCATCAGGAATATGATGATGTTATCAAGTCTAGATTAAAGGATCCCAAGATTCGATGAAGAATACTGCTTGATATGATGACATGAACACATTCTTCTGTCCTGGACCCCCTGGCAGCCATTTGGTGTCTGATATGCCCTGGGTCTCTCCACAGAGCCAGTATGACACGGCACTCTTTGAGCTGATTGGCATTGAGAATGAGATCACTTTGGCAGTTGGGAAACTGGGTGAGTGGGCCGCTCCCAGACCCGTGGAGAAGAACCTCCTGACCATCTCAGACGAGGTGTACGTCCAGCCTGAGCCTCTGGGAGTGGTGCTGATCATAGGGGCTTGGAACTACCCCTGGTCCCTCACCTTGCAGCCCCTCATCGGGGCAATTGCAGCCGGTATGTTGCCTCTAAGGGTCTTATAGTACTCACTGTATTGTTAAAACAAAGCTATGCCATGTTTACTTTTTGACCTACATTCCCCTTAGACTTGTTCATTTATTTCCCCCTACTACCTAACAACTGTTATGATGATGACGGAAGAGAAAAATAATTCCAAGATGGCTTTCCACAAAATATAATCCCAAGATGTCTACCCTATCCAAACCTTTTTTCCACAAAATATAATCCCAAAATGGCTACCCTATCCAAACCTTTTTTCCACAAAATATAATCCCAAAATGGCTACCCTATCCAAACCTTTTTTCCACAAAATATAATCCCAAGATGTCTACCCTATCCAAACCTTTTTTCCACAAAATATAATCCCAAAATGGCTACCCTATCCAAACCTTTTTTCCACAAAATATACTCCCAAAATGGCTACCCTATCCAAACCCTTTGTGTTTCCTGTCTCGGTTGTCTGCTACGACACTCAGATGAGGTCATCCCTTTCTCCCACACTAACGTGTTTCATTCTCTCCCAACAGGCAACGCAGCGGTGGTGAAGCCGTCTGAGCTGAGTGAGCACTCCTCACTACTCCTCCGAGCTCTGCTCCCTCGCTATCTAGACCAGGTCTGAGGCCTAGAGCACATGCTGCTATTGCTGTACAACATGTCGCTATGACCAATAAATTGTTATTTCTATTGTCCCAAAAAAACATTCTAAACCTATTGATATGCATTTTAAAACACAAGATTGATTGTAAATGATGTGAATTGATTCCACTGCGTAAGGTCTAGAAGGCGAGAGCACTGTATTGTGTATTGTACTCCATAAGCGGTGTTCATTTTCTTTTGGTCAGGTTTAAAGGTCTCTCTCTAGCAGTCTCCAGTAACCTTCATCGAATTTAGTTTGACCTCTATAGATTTTCAGAGCTAACCCCTGTATTTGGATCAGTTTTAGGATTTATGTGAGTTATGTGTAATAGAAATATATAAAGTGATATCTCTCCCTCCATGTCCTTCCCTATCTCTCCCACTGTGATAGGAGTTTTAGGATTTATGTGAGTTATGTGTAATAGAAATATATAAAGTGATATCTCTCCCTCCATGTCCTTCCCTATGTCTCCCACTGTGGTAGGAGTTGTACCCGGTGGTAACAGGCGGAGTGCCGGAGACCCAGGAGTTGTTGAAGCAGCGCTTTGACCATGTCTTCTACACGGGGAACAGCACCGTGGGTAAGGTGGTCATGGCTGCCGTGGCGCGTCACCTCACCCCCGTCACCCTGGAGCTGGGGGGCAAGAGTCCCTGTTACATCGACAAGAACTGTGACCTCAGAGTGGCCTGTCGGTAAGACACCAAACATACCGCTCCAAAGCACTACTCTTAGGAACTTTATTTTTGTCTGGATTTAAGATTTAAGTTTTTGGTTTTCGTCACTTTATGATTGAATCCTTCTATTCTTTAAAATATATATATTTTTAAACAAGCACTATAGAAAACATGTTTTGGACAAATACAATTTTAATACCTCTACTAGGAAGCAAGAATAGGAAACTAAATAGTCAAGTAAATTAAAAAAAAAAATTTCCTGTGACCACAGTCGCATAACATGGGGCAAGTTTGCCAACTGTGGTCAGACGTGTATCGCCCCCGACTACATCCTGTGTGAACCCAGCATCCAAAGCAGAGTGGTGGAGGCCATCCGACAAACTCTACTGGTATGTCATTCTCTGTCCATCACAACGAGGGCTTACAGATGTTTATATTTCAATAGTTTTGTTTCAATGTAGCCTATTAATGTATGTATATATATATATATGTATATACATACACGGTACCAGTCAAAAGTTTGGACACTTTTTCATTCAAGTACATACAGTACATATAAACTGAGGTACCAAGTGGTAGATTGAACTTCTGTTTCCTGCATGTAATATAAATGAAGAGTAGTTGTATTGAAGAACTGCCTTTTTGTAATATTCTAGGAGTTCTATGGAGCGGACACTAAGAGCTCGCCGGATTACGGCCGCATCATCAACCTGCGGCACTTCCACAGAGTGATGAGCCTCATTGAGGGCTACACAGCAGTGTTGGGTGGACAGAGTGACCCCTCACAGTGCTACATTGGTACGACCTCAGGAGGCAGCAGCGTAAACCTATGTGAATTACGTGTTCAATATATATATATATATATATATATATATATATATATATATTATTAGAATGAATGACTTTTCAGTTTGTTTGTTTGTAATTTTCCCTCAATATTTTAGAAACCGTTTTTTAAACGATTTAGAGAAATAAACGTATGTTGTTGTTCTTGGTGGACAGTTCAGCATAATTTTGTAACCTTTGACCTTTGACCCCTCCCACCCCCATCTATCCTCCTCTCAGTCCATGTGGAAGAAAACAGACTCTCTAGGTTGTGTTAGTGTGGATAACCAAGTTGTAAGGACCAAGTCCAAGGACATTCCCAGTTCCATGGCTTATAGAAACACAGACATTGGTAAAACGATTGAGCCAAGCAATCATACTTTCCCAGCCCTTACCAACTGACCACACATGGTTGGGCTGACATCGACCCTTACCAACTGACCACACATGGTGGGGCTGACATCGACCCTTACCAACTGACCACACATGGTGGGGCTGACATCGACCCTTACCAACTGACCACACATGGTGGGGCTGACATCGACCCTTACCAACTGACCACACATGGTGGGGCTGACATCGACCCTTACCAACTGACCACACATGGTGGGGCTGACATCGACCCTTACCAACTGACCACACATGGTGGGGCTGACATCGACCCTTACCAACTGACCACACATGGTGGGGCTGACATCGACCCTTACCAACTGACCATACATGGTGGGGCTGACATCGACCCTTACCAACTGACCACACATGGTGGGGCTGACATCGACCCTTACCAACTGACCGTCCTTTGCCATGGCCTGTCCTTTGTCAATCCTTTGTGAATCATGTATTCCATGCACGAATTTGTGCAGTGCCTGTCAGACTCTTCAGATAGGGCGTCATTTTGTGACCTTTGAACCCTCTCAGCCCCCACAGTGCTTAAGGACGTGCCGCCCCACTCCAGACTGATGCAGGAGGAGATCTTTGGCCCTGTGTTGCCCATAGTAACCGTCAGCGATATGGACGACGCCATTCACTTCATAAACGAACGGGAGAAACCTCTGGCGCTTTACATCTTCTGCTCTGACAAGACGGTGAGACGGCTTGTTTTATGGGGGTGGTTTGAACAGATAAACTATCAATAGATAAACATGGAGTCTTTGCGAAGACAGCGTAGCTCTTCTGTCAATGTTTTCTCTGTGAACAAGGCTGTTAAGAAGATGATTGCTGAGACCAGCAGTGGAGGAGTGACGGTCAACGATGTCATGATGCACTACACACTGAGCTCCCTCCCCTTTGGGGGAGTCGGTAGGACCTCACTCTTTTTGCTTTTATTAACAGGACAGTAGGCAGACAGGAAGGTCGGGAGAGAGAGAGGGGGGGACATGCAGCATAGGGCCTGGGCCGCTGCGTCAAGGACTATATACTTTATTTATCACACAAACGGGTTAGCATCCATACTAACCTAAGGTTTTAGAGGATTCTATAAGCATTTAATCCTCATTTTCTTTTCTTTTATCTACTTGTATACGGTACATACCAATTTAACTTATGTAAAGCCTGTCCAACGATAGCTGTAGAAGAAGCCAATGTTAGCAAATCAGCTGGAGAGAGAGAGAGAGAGAGAGAGAGAGAGAGAGAGAGAGAGAGAGAGAGAGAGAGAGAGGGAGAGGGAGAGGGAGAGGGAGAGGGAGAGGGAGAGGGAGAGGGAGAGAGGAACAAGTGTCTTTTTGGTCTGGAGAGACAGAGACTTCACGGCCCATGTGTGACCCCCTGCAGGTCAGAGCGGGACGGGCCGTTACCATGGCAAACACACGTTTGACCAGCTGAGCCACCAGCGTGCCTGCCTGGTACGTTCCCTGGGCATGGAGGCCGTCAACCTGGCCCGCTACCCTCCACAGGACCGCCGCCGGGCCCGCAGAGCCAGGCTGGCCCTCAGGAGCCCCATGATCGACTTCTCCAAGCGGACCTTCGTGTGGGCGGTCAGCGCCACAGTCGTGGCGTTCGGCCTGGTGGTCACCCTGACGGTGATCCTGCTCATAGCGTCGGGGCTGAACTGTACGTGTTGGTACTGGGAGGGCTGGTACACCTAGGAACAGGATGGATGGATTCATCCTCAGTGTTATGTTAGGGTTAGGGAACGTGAGAGAGAAACTTCCACATGGACGTATGAGGGGAAATGGCCAGTCTGCAAAATAGAAACCGATGAGAACAGTTGTCTCATTTGGTCTGAGCACTACCTACTGAAAACAATACAGTGTTTTCCTTTCCTTGTGTAAAGAGAATGCTTCTACCACCCTAAGTCCTATGTGTCTGGAAAAGCACTAGATAAATTAAATGCGTTATAATAATAATAATAATAATAATTATTATTATTATTGCCTTGTTAACCTACACTGAGGTACATTTTGAATCAAATGATCTAATGGCCCACCTTCTCATTACTTGAAAGACCTAGTTCTAGCAAACATATTTACACTAGGAGTTGCTACTTAATTAATTATTTTAATCTTTTTATAAAAGTTGTGTCGTAGTAATGTTACTTTTCTTAAAATTCCCAAAGCTCTGAAGACATTGCAGTATGGCCTTTAAATGGTTTAAAAACTATACAAGACTATTGTAAGTATGTTTTTTAATGCTGTACACCTCATATGTTGTAGACTCTGATTATACAAATGGAGAAAAAAGGGTTGATATGTTTCAGAACTGTTTTTTGTAGAGAGAAAAAAAGTAGGTTCACTCCAGGCATGTTAATAATTAACGTTCCAAAGTTCTACTTTTCCGCTTTGTAAAACCCCACGTTTTATGTCTTAAAGCACAGGAACACCAGACTGGTGGTATGACTTTAAAACAACAACAACAACAGACAGCCTTGTTTTCATGCTCTCAATGCTGTTTGTAGAGGAACGGAATAAAAGCTCTTTGTGTGCTTTGAATCAGCTTAAGCCCACACATTTAGGTCCTTCAGTAGTATGCAGGAAACACTGTTTTGTTTGAAGCTTTGTCATTTCAATAGAATGGCAAAAGATTTCTCAAATAGAGAGAACATCCATACCTTCACTACGTCGAAACAACATTCTTTGATTTGATTTGAATATTCTTGAGACATACCTGAGTCGTATTACATTACATTAATTGCTCTGTCCTAATCCTTTGATATAGAATCAGCCATCAAACTGTGTGCTTTCACTAAAGGCTCATTATAATGTAGATGTTTTGAATGGTCTGTTCCCCAGGTCTGTTAAACCGTCTTGAGAGCAAATAAAGAATGAAGAAGCATAATTATGTCAAACACAAGGCAATCCCTACACTTTAAGCACACGGCTTTGAAGTGTCACACTAACAGTACTTGGTTCAAGAAGCTGACAATAAGCTATCCCCTCCGCTGAGAATTTAAATGTTTCATAATCCCTGGATAATATGGAGCATGCAAGCTGACGGTATCATTGCTATTTACACAAGATACACAATTTTTCCATCCCCCTTTTTGTATCTTTTTATCACAAGTTATTTTGTAGGAAAATGCACATTTTATTGTTTTATCAGTCTCTTATCTCTTATCTTACCACCAGAGGTCACTCTTTCTCTTCTTTCTATTGCGTTTCTGTCTTTTGACAAATTTTGAGACTATAGTCCATTCTCCCTCTTAGGTCAGCTCAGGTGACCAGATGTGTCATTATGCCATATTACCAAAACGTTTGAGCAAGTACTTTAACATCCATCAATAATGATTACCATTTAGCCTCAGGTATTAAGATAAAATAACTTTTTATTTAGTTTATGGTTTTATTTCTAAACTGTTCGACCACTAAGTCAATGCTGTCGTTTTTTGCATGTTGAATTACCTATGTGTATGAAATGTGCTATACAAATAAATTTGACTTGAATTTTTATATCCATTAATAAATCTCACACTAACATAATCTGTTAATCTATACATCTATTGCGGTTTTTTTTCTTCAATAGATGCTGCAATGTGTCACCTCGACATACAACAGACATTATTACAACCATGTATGTTATATGCACGCAGTAAGCAACACACTTAAATAATCAAACTGCCCTTAAATGGATTTAGTGGAAGTTTGTGGAGTTCAGAGGGTAGATTAAGGCTTGCAGTAAATCAATACCTGACTTTTGATCTCATTAAATTACACATTCTGCACATCCTAACGTTTAAAACTGTGGTGTGCAATTCTATCAAAGGACTCTTAACCATATGTTTATTTTTTATTTTATTATTGTTGTCAATGCTCACCGACAGCTTTGATTTTTGATAAAAATACAAAATTCAACATTTTGAACTTCCACTGTAATGTTATAAACCAATCTGGCTAGCTTTCCCATCAAACCGGTCTGTGAATCGTGCACATGAATACTGCAGACTGGACCTTTTTGTGAGACAGAGATGTGAGAGCAGGCAGAAAGGCTGTGGCACCTCCATAGCTTTGAGGTAAAGGAGCAGACAGTTTGGACTAATACAAATTCACTTTTGGATTTCAGTAGAAAAAGTCTGAGAATGGCTGACATGGATGATCTCCATTTTTTTATTTATTTTTTTTGTTAGCTTTTATCAATATTTTATATTTTTTATTACGTTATCGTAATGTTTGTAGTGCTATGAGATTGTTCCTACAATGTAAAGTGCACTACAAATAAAATGTATTATTATTATTATTATTATTATTATGACCCCCATCTTATGGCTGCATTATTTTTCAAAGGCCTGTTACTAGATTGCGATTCCAAAACTATTCAGTGAGTAGATACAATGTAGGCTGCATCCTAATTCAACAACCTTTATTATAAAGTTCACTTCAGCAGTTTGATCCTGCTTGTTATCTAGAGAAATGTAGCCTCTGCCAAGTGCCAAATAACTTCTACCCTGAAGAGCTTTATCATATAATGTATTCAAGCCTGACTTGGTGCGCTGCTCATGCATTGCAGTGAGTAGGGCTTTTAACAGTAAGGCATACGATAGATAGGCATATAAAGTATATCTGTATATATGTTTTGGTCTCGGTAGTTTTAGCTTTCCACACATTTCAAATGAACCAGTCCTAAATCGGACAATGAGTATCATTCTGCATTAGTGTGTGTTTGTGTGTGTCTGAGTGTGTGTGTGGGTGTGTGTGTGTGTATGCGTTTTACACGTATGTGTGAACCAACACACAGGCCTTTGTTAGCATGTGAATGTGTGTTGTAGCATTACATCAGCCTTGAGATTTGGAGGATCATATCCAAGACAAGCGCATGATAACCTTCGAGGCATCCTTACCCTGTAGATACTATTCAGAAAACAAGGTTACCAGAAGACTTCAAAACTCAAAGAGCTACCCAATATTAAACTGGACACTCCGCCATTTGCAGTGAGTGATTCATACAATGATGTGAGGAGGACAGGTGACATAGAGCTAAACGAGTTTCACCTTTTTGACAGTTGGTGTTTGATTTGAAACTTCCCGTTACTATGGTGACCCTTGTCCCGACTGTCACTCAATAGACTCTGAAAGGGACGCGCTGGAGTACAAAGAGCCCTCGGCTCCTCACTCATTACTCTACCCCCTCATTACAGTCGGACGGACTGGGTTCGGTCCTGTGGAGACGGTAACTAATACGTTTAAATTGTAGATTGAAGCCATTTTAAATAGAGAGAGAGAGAGAGAGAGAGAAGGACCCTTTGAGTGTGAAATATGCCTTTAACAGATAACACACAGTTTTCCTTGAACATAAACTAAGTCTTGAATATGAACAATATTAAGATTTGAAATCTGATTTAAAACCTAAAGGGTGTGTGAAGGGAGAACAGGCCGTTTGGTGGTGTCGATGCATCGTTGTTAAGCATATCGTTTCCAAGGGGGCACAAGAAGCCTATTCTTTCACCATGTTTGAGTGACAGGCCTTAGCTGTTGCTTTTAGACATTGTTGCTATGGTAACTCATTAACCCCCCCCTCTTCTGACCTTGGAAAGCAGGACGGTGTTCATAAGGAAATGTGTGATGTGCTTGGTCCTCCCACGCACACACTCAACAATTCAAATCAACAAATAATTCCCTCTTTTTCTCTCTCTCTCTCTCTCTCTCTCTCTCTCTCTCTCTCTCTCTCTCTCTCTCTCTCTCTCTCTCTCTCTCTCTCTCTCTCTCTCTCTCTCTCTCTCGCACATACAGACACGCTGGAATGATTCATAGCTAAAAGCTGATATCGTCATCATACCTCTGAACACAAGCCTTCTGAAATGAAACCTTCTTTATTTCTTCTGTCTTCGTCTCTGTTCCCTGTCCTTGTTTTTCTTCATCACTCTTTATCTGTTATGTACGTTCTAGTACCACAAGTCCCATGAGATGAATTGCTATAATTAGCCTAATTGTGTCAAGGGATTGGACTGATTCCTCTTCATGCTTTCTTTGTTTTCGTTATGTAGACCAATTCAATGGGGTGGCATTAGGTTTAAGACAGACTGGATTGAAAAACTGTTGTTTTCAACCCCTAGGTAATGTGCCTTTAAAGAATGAACCACAACTGCACGTTATGATCATGCATGTTCTGCTTTGATTTGCCTCATATTATTTCAGAGGATTCATAGAGAACTGATTAAAGAATTAGTAAGTACTAAAATCTTACTAAAATATTCTTTGTTCATTTCATAACTTGAAGCTGAGAGTGGGGTTAATTAAGGACATACAGTATTTGAGATCTTTTGACAGTTTATGGGAGATATTTTATTAGAGTATGTAAAATGGTTGGCTGGGTTCAAGCTCATAGAGGTCCTTAGTGATTGGAGGACGTTGTGACCGACATTGCTTCATAGCGACAGACAAAATGAAAACAGCTCTCTCGCTCTCTCTCTCCTTATTTTTCTTTGATACAATGATAGCAGGAAAAGGTTGAGCTGCCTGTTGGTACAGTATGTGAATGTGATTCGAGTACAAGGCTTCACTGTCCACACCGCCCCCATACAGCTAATTGATTCTCCAGCCTTCATAAACGACTGCAATGCACGTCTGGGAGTGGAGCTCCCATGTGGAGGCAGACTTCATCTAGTAATAAAAAATAATAAAAAGAGAGGCTAAGTCCTTGTTCTAAGGCAGAAGCCGCAGGAAATACAGAAGCATTCATTTCATATCCAGCAGGCCTGGTTTCAACAATGCTGGCTTCGAGACAAGGCCAAAGCTGTATTTCAGCCTCGAGGCCCCAGGATTACATTCCATCTCTGGAGGACACAAAATGGTCTCTGGTCATCCGCCATGGAGCTTCAGCGGAAGTTCAGGCCGATAACCGTGAGTCTGAGCGCAGCTGACGTACGTTGTCATACTGCATGTGTGTCCTACATACACTTATAACTTGACACACCTGTTCACTATCAAATGTCATGTATTTATATGACTTAAGTCAAAGTAAGGTTAAGTGCTTGTCGAATGATGTGATGGGAAAATCCTCGCTCTGGTCTGCTGTCTGTTGCAAAGGGGGTCGATGGATGTGTGCTCCCAGCCTCTGGATGCGCTATTTTCATGCTTGTTTGTGTATGTGTATGTGTGTGTGTGTGTGTGTGTGTGTGTGTGTGTGTGTGTGTGTGTGTGTGTGTGTGTGTGTGTGTGTGTGAATCAACACACTGGCGTTTGTTAGCATGTACGTGTGTGTGTGTGTCTGTACATGTACGTTTTTGGTGCGTTTATGTGTGTGTGTGTGTGTGTACATGTGTTTGTATGTACACATGTACGTGTTTTTGTGTGTGTTTGCCATCTCTCCTTCCCTGAGCTTCCAGCCCGTCTGCCACCTCTAGAAACGGATCTGGAGCTGTCAGCGCTAGGACGCGCTAGGATGGATGAAAGATGTGCCAACTGCAGCACTTGGCTTTTAACTCTTCACTGTAAACCCCCTCTGTGAGAGAACCCTGAAGTCAGTCTGCCTGCCTGCCTGCCTGCCTGCCTGCCTGCCTGCCTGCCTGCCTGCCTGCCTGCCCGCCCGCCCGCCCGCCCGCCCGCCCTGCCTGCCTGCCTGCCTGCCTGCCTGCCTGTCTTTAAGGTTATTTATTACAAAATAAACTCTAAGATGACACTGATATAAAAGTACTTGGGCCATTTTAAAATAGTGTCAAGATTTGAAGCAGCTAAAATGTTTTACCTCTGAATGGACAGAACTCATTTTGAAACATTGGTCATTAAGAGGACTGTAGAAAGAGGAAATATCTTGTTTCTCAGTCAAACAGGACCCTGTACTTTCAACCCCTCTCCTAAATGTTGAAGTACATACTGACATTTAATGACAACATTGACGTCAACAGTACCTCTAATTACCTTCGGGAGTCTGGGAGTCTGACACTGTATTCAGCCAAAGTAATAGATGCATTACCTTGTGTATTCAATGTTATCAACCTCTTCCTCGTCAATGTGTTCATTCTGGGTGTGTGTTAGCATGTGTATCACTGTGTATACGTTTGTGTGTGTGTGTGTGTGTGTGTCTTGCACTATTTCCGATAGGCTCACTAAGCCCTTGTGAATGAACAACCTGTCCAAATATGTTCATAGTCTGTCCAATATGTACATAACCTTAGACTATTGATTAACATTGTTTGCTAACGTTTGCCAGATGTCATGATGGGCCATAATTTCCCACCATAATTGAGATTGATGCAGCACTGCTCTTAGTCATATACATTTATATTTGGATCGATTTTGTCACTGTCTTCTTGGTAAATAGAAAACCATTTAGAGCTGTTATGTTGAAAAAAATGGCCATAAATCAAAACCTAAGCATGAATTAAAATGTATCCCGATTGTATTTTTCAAAAGTATCCATCGTACTACGTTCTATGAAATCTACACTCTGTTGTTAATCTTTGGACAGGATGGCTGTGAGGAGTTCTGAGCACAGAGGAGACGGCAGACCAAGGAGTGTAGCTGGAGAAACCCTTTTATTGTCCCAGACCCACACACCCCCACCCGTAAGCCCACGCTGCTGGTGCTGGTGCTGGTGCTGGTGCTGGTGCTGGTGCTGGTGCTGGTGCTGGTGCTGGTGCTGGTGCTGGTGCTGGTGCTGGTGCTGGTGCTTCGCTCTTCGTGGGACTGCAACTCTGCATGCGCTCAGCCTTCCGGCTTGTGTCAGCCCCCCCTACTCAAACAAACATACACCCTTATATAGCACTCCCCCAACTGATCACCAGATTGAACTCACCTGTTGCAATCCGGTGACCTGTCAGAGGAGTGCTTCATCACCACCACAGCCCTTCAGCGCCCTCTACCGGACGGATGTCCGCGGAACCCTCACAATGGCACTGTTAGAACTTTATTGTCATTTCATAGGTTATCATTTATGGTCTTAACTTTGAGGCCTCTATTACCATGACAACAGCCTAGCGTACACTGTAGATGCTATGGTAACGTTCAGAACGCAAGGTTTTCATCATAGCAGGCTAGATCTGTTTAGGAGGATCGAGAAATGCCAGATGGAAGTCACAGAAAGTTTTTTTTTTTTTCTGCCTCCAGAGCAACGGTTTAAAACCATCAAACGCAGTCGGAATCTGTGATGATAGGATATTTTTGTGCCACAAGCTGTTTGTCATCTGCTATCACTGCACACTCTGAGAAAATGACTCACCATCCAACTCATGCAAACACTGGAAAGAAAAAAACAACCCACTGACTTCTTTAATTTATTTATTTACTGTCTGCCTTTATCACTCGGTTTTGCTCAGATGCGAAACCATGGAGAATAGATGGCATCTCTTTCCCAGCTGATCCCCAGTCACTGTGTGTGTGTGATGTTGTTGTCCTGCTGTGTTTCATCACTGTCTGTTTGTCACTGGGCTTGGTTCCTGTTTGCTGTGGATGTGTGATGACAACCTGTTGGCGTGTTCACACGACCATGGAGGTACGTGCGCTGCTCTATCCCTCGCGCCTTGGAAACCCCGTTTGTCTCTGTCGCTGTTCAAAGAGCAGAGGACTGCAGGGTTCAAAACTTCCCTTCCAATCATCCGTCACACAAAGTCCCTCTCCCCGCTCTCTGGCTAGCTTCCTGTGACAGAGGAATGCGTGTGTGTGTGTGTGTGTGTGTGTGCGTGCGTGCGTGCGTGCGTGCGTGCACGGTGCAGAGAGATAAGAGTATGCAGACATACAGTGAGGGTGGGACCAAAGATCACATTAAGTAGAGGTGGTGTTTTTCTTAGCAGACAAAAAAAAAAGAATAATAATACCATAGTGAGTTTCTTTGGATGTCCGGACTTGGATGGTGGTAGATGTTATTGTGGTGTCCATTTTAGGAGATGTTTCAGTCTCAGAGGTACTTGGTTCATTAGATTCTGATACACAGCACTGAGCCGCAGAGAAGGTACAAACCAATGAGTGGGAGCAGTTCACCTTAACCTAGCTAAACATGCTGGATCCTGTGGCCCTACATGCCTCAAAGACGAGGTGAGGCAATGGAAACATGTTTCGTTTTTATTGTTATTGGAAAGCATTGTTTTTTGGTAACAGAAAGAACATCCCGAGCTATTTGTTCTGTACTCTGCTCTGCGTGGTTTTAAAGCATTCTTGGCTTCCAGGGATGATTTCGTGTGAAGCATACGGAGACAGTTAAGCATGCTTGGCTGCCTGTTGTTCTGTATTTGATTTGTCATACCTAAGGGGGGAGGGGACGCTGGGGGGGGGGGGGGGGGGGGGGCAAATGGCATCCTATTCGGTAGTATCATCCACTCGATATAAACCCTTAAGAGAACCACGCCATACCCCTGGTACCAGACCCTGACCCAAAGCCATCTGCCGGGTCCCACCCCTCCCCCAAGGAGGCCATGACTACTGCCAAGTTCAGAGAGGTCAGATAACTAAAGTCCCAGGGAGACCGTCAATTCAAAATGAATGTAAATGGCTTACTGTTAGAGGGTTATTGTTTACAAAGTTAGGGAGATAGACATTCATCATTAGGCCATGCATGCTCATCCACTAAGCTCTTGGTAACCATGACACAAAGCTAGGCACCATAACCTCCCTGGTATTTAGCACAACCTAGCTAGCCAGCTAGCATAGCAACGTGTGTGATTACAGGCGAGTTCTGGACTCATTATACCCAAACACAATACAATTTCTATATTGGCTAATAAGCTTACATTTTAACGAACTTCACAACATAGCGCTACAAACTACAGGAAATAAACACAATTGAAGTGGATAAAACGGACGGTTTCAGCTTTTCCTCCTAATGGCTGGTATCGGATACTGCAAGTCTGCAACGCTAACAGATGACATGCAAAAAACAGTCAAATTGAACGATCACGTCGGCACGCCAGCCATATCCCTTCCACTCAGAAAGCAGACGTTAAGAGGCAGAATCTCCGAGTCTGCACAATAAGGGGGTCTTTACCAGAGAAATCTATCGTCTTAATTGGGCTCAAGTTTCGCCGCCGCGGCAACAGCTAGGGCTTCGGTTCCCGAGAGTACCGGCAAAGTGGGGAGGAGATGCAATAAAGTGTCGGAGTCAATCAAAAAGTAAAAGCATTAAGTTTGGTTGAGGAAGACTTTCTTTGGCATTTTGCTGTTGCACCCAGGGATTTCAGGCAAATGGCTCTCAGTCTTTTCACTGAAAGCTACAACATTGTAGGGAGTGGTGCCCAGATGGGCACAACATGCATTGGCTATACAGTCACATGACTTAACCATAAACCCTAGTAACCCACTGTTCCACCAGTCCTTAAGATTGAAAAAGAACATGTTTTTAGGCCACAGGGTTCGGAATGAAACACTTAATTGCCTATTTGTGCATGAATGGATCAGTTGTTTACTGTCTTTGAATACGGTTTGTTTAAAGGCATGTCTAAGCTCAGTGGTTAATGCAATCACCAAACTGCTATCAGATGGTAAACTATCATGACAAACTATGTAGTCTCTGTAACTGTACTAACAACTGTACAATAATAAACACTCACATTCTCAACATTACAGACACTTAGTCTGCAGTTACATTTGGCATGCCACTCAAAAAGGTTTCCTCTGTCTTGTTCTGCGTTGTGGATCTAAATTATGATCTCCTGTTATCCCTTTAAAAAAAATGTGATTATGGTATTTATGCTACATTGACAAGTGTGTTGCTCTTTAGATTATTATTATTTTGTAAAAAGGTCTTCAAGAACAAGACGGCGTGGTTATTTTTTGATTCATTATCGGTTTCTTCCAGATTCAGTGAGCACCTGATACCATCATAGAGAACATCACTGGCCCCTCTTTCTTTGATCAAAAGGAGGGGGGGGGGGGGGGGGACTTAGAACTAAAATCACGCAAAGCTTTTAATTTCCCAGAAAAGGACTCACCACCTCCGCTAAAAGTGTTTTTCCTTCAAAAGGAAGATGTATTTACTTTATATCAACAGAACACTCTTTCAGTCTCTCGCCAGCTGTGGCACAGATAGCCAAAGCTCACTATAAAAGAACATCCTCTTCTGAAGGGATTCCAGTTGTGCGGCGCCAGCATCAAGGAAGCAAAGGGATGTCTGGGTTCTCTTTTAGAAATGTGGGTCAATAGCAATCAACCTCTTGGTCCCCTGTCTCCACTTTGAACAGGGTTGATCTGTGATGCTGGAGAAGGAGAATCCACAGAGCCCGCTCCTTGTCTCTCCCTGGCTCTCCTTCTTTCAGCCTGTCTTTGTCGTGTCGTCAAACGTTATGTGTAAAAAAAACTATATATATTCCTCCGAGCTGTGTGTGAGGGGTCTAAAGACCCTGTAATCTGTCCCCAATGCGCGATCATCTTTATGACTTGGCACAAGGAGTTAACATAACCAGTCTGTTTCTTTGTTGCTCTGGCATTTTGCCATCCCTCATATTATATGTCATATATGATTATATAATTCATATACCGGGCTGTGTGAAGGAGTTGCTTTTGATTTATACACTTTTCAGAAGCGTATGATGATAAGCATCACTAGGCTATATTATTATCTGACTAAATACTCAATTAATCTGATGAAGATAATATTCTCTTCTATTTACATTGTTTCAGACAATCATTCGACTATCAGAAATGGATTGGTTTTCGGATGTCGTGTGTGTATCCCTAACTTCCCAGATCATCTTTTAAGTCCTTGATCCCCCCGTCTGTAAGTTGCCCTGGTCGTAACCCTTTCCACCACAGCCCTATCTCACCATCTGCCACGCGACCACACACCCAAACAGCGGACGCACCGCCATCAGATTAGGTTAAGACCCGATTGGATCCCGGCAAACCCGATTCACCGCAATTAAACTGGAGGGACAGCTTGCTAATTGAGGAGATTGTGTGTATTTTTATTTATTTATTTGCATGCGCGCGTGTGTTCATGCAGTCACCAGGATGAAGAGAGAAAAACACCAATGACAGCTTTATTCCTGAAGAAAGTGCAAATTAGAAGTCAGAAGTCAGAATGGTAACAAACCAGTTTGAGTCTGGTGCTTAGTTCTAGGCCTAGTATGATTTTTTCCATATTAAGTAATAATAATTATTATTTATTTAATTTATATAGCGCTTTTCAAAAACCCCAAGCACTATACAATTGAGGACATAAGAACACAGTAGAATTAGATAAGCATTCAGTCCAGGACCTTCTCTGGCTGCCAACATATTTTTCTCATCCCCTCCGTCCTAGACTAAGGATTAGTTGTCATAGCACATTGGTCAGCGCAGGCCATGGGTTAAATGAAGTGGAAACCTAAAATGAAGTTTCAACTCCATATACGCGAATCTACCTTCACTCTGTTCTCCTCAGACAGTTGGGGAGGTCTAATCAATACAGGACACCACTACCTTGGATTAGAACGTGGTTTGTTCCTTCGGCAGCATTTCCTACAAGAATAAAATGGAAGTTCAGCAAAAATCCAGGCCCTGTTCTCCTCTGCTCCGTCCGCAAGCTTGCTCAGCTTACCAACGTGACGCTCCATTGGTCTTGACTCTGCGCTGCTCAGCTTACCAACCTGACGCTCCATTGGTCTTGACTCTGCGCTGCTCCGGTAGCCTCTTAGACTTTTGGAGCAGGGAGAGAGAGGTATCTGGGCCAAGGCTTATTCACTCAACATTTCTCTGCCCGCCTCTTGCTTGTTTTGCTGGCAGGAGTTGAAAAGCATATTGACTAATCAACCCAGATGCTCTACCTCTAATTGGGAACCAAAGGAGAAATTTGGGGAGGGGGGAGGAAGGCCCTGGGGAGCAATGGACATCAGGGCTTCATTGGGGCTTAAAGTGTGTGTGTGTGTGTGTGTGTGTGTGTGTGTGTGTGTGTGTGTGTGTGTTTGTGTGTATGGGAAGGGGGGGGGGGGCAGGGGGCTTAGCCATGCTGGCTTTGTCTGAACACCAGAAAGGGCCTTGCTTTACCCACTTGTTGTTTTTACAGCTGCTAGAATGAACAAACAGGAACCAGTTGAGAAGACATGAAATCATTCTAGTGGATTACGTGTTCGCAAAATCCAAATAAGTACATAAACCAATCCAAACCAAATCAAGCCATATCAACTCTTTTGGTTACCCCTCTTAATCCTAGGGCGCTAATTTAGACAAATAACTCATCTTCAAATCTTGCATTGTTTCTCATGTTGGCATTTTCAGATTTGGCAGTTGCTATCACCCATTAAAAAATGATTCTGTCTGGAAACTTCTAGTGCTCAAACTTGTTGATTCATTTGACATTGTTCTCTGTACCCATCTCGTACAGACATTCCTGTAGCATTCTCCCCTAGGACTCTTCAGATCAGGTTGGCAAGGCAACCAGCATCCATCCGACGAGGAAGGTTTCCCTGAGCAGCAGCGCAGGAATTTTCAGCTGATGAGTTTTTATGTTTGTTGTTTGTCATGCTGTTTGTGTGAGTGCAGAGACCAGCATTGATCTAATCTACTGCTGGTGGATTGTCGAGGCGGCTCGGGTCCAGTTGTGACTGTGAGTATCACTCACTGAGGACTGTCAATAAACAAAGAGGATATCAATTATGTCATAGTGACATTTGTGCATTGTTTAAGTTTTACACAGTGGCGTGGCCTGACCTTTTTGACTGGGGTGGCCCACATCGGGCACTGACTTATGCAGGGGGGGCATGAAGTAGGCTACGAGCGTGCACACACACACACGATGGAATAGCATTCATTTACAATTTTTAGCTCCAATACCCATATCTACTTCAATTTCTAACATTACCGTGTCTAAAATGAAAAGATAAATAGACCTATCAATCAATACACAACAGAGTGGCACCTTGCAAATGTTATATAAAGCTTCCATACTTTGATCTTTGAGGAAACTGTCCCTCCAAAAGTAGGCTACATACAAAAGAAAACAAGGTTTTTGGGAGGCTAGACACTACTCAGGCACATCACTGCCTCTCAAGTTTCAGAATGAATTCCACCTATAAACGAAAGCTTGGTCTACTGGTCAACCAGTTCAAACTAAGTGCCGCCTCTGACAGGGCAGATTGCCAATCATAGTTTAGGATAATGGGGTGGCACCTGGGGTGGCCACTCAGATTCCAGGGGTGGCCCGTACCATTCCAGGCTACCCCCTGGACACGCCCCTGGTTAAACCTAATCTCTGCTTCTCCTCCACTCTGTCTCCATTTGTAAACCATGGCATAAAGCATGGTTTTATATCAAAGTTAATCATTACAAGTTCACAAGAAGCTGCTGTAGATTTTGTCTGTAAGTTGCAAAGGTTGAAATGTGAAAAAATACCAATTCATGGATTTGAAATGATGCGTTACGAGCAAATTCTGTGTAACCGAAATCCCATGGAGAAATTTGAAGATGTACAATTCAAAGAACAAAGGTAAAGTTTGCTAGTCAAAGATAACAAAAAAAATAAATAAATAAAAAAAAATAAAAAATAAGTAGCTTTCTGGAACAGTGGGCGTACCCTTTCAAGAATGTCAGCCAAGAAATCTCAAGCATGACGAATGAAAAGAATAAATGTGATTATGTGTGTCACAAGGATCTACTGTCTAACATTCGAAGACATGTTTTGGCTTTTCATGGAAAAACCTTGTTGGAGAGAGTATGATAAGCTGTCAATTACGGTACAGTAGTTATCTAAAATATCAAGATGGTAAAACATACTAATATTTACATTAAATAGTAAATGCTGTTTTATGCCATACTTTTATCTGCAATTATGCTTTATGTGTGCATTTAATGATATACTGTGTGTATTAGTCCATATCTAAGCAGGGCTGTATATTCCTATTCTTTTAGCTATTATAAAATACAAAATATGTGAATCCCAGCTGCAAGTATAGCGATAGTGCTGCCAGATCCATTTTCACCTCAATTTGTCTCCACGGTCATACAAGTTTGCATCCAGGCATTAGTTAATTCAACACAACGACATGGTTTAGGAAGGCCTTGTTGTCTGTGGCAAACAGAACAAAGGACGCGGGGTGTTGATGGAGTGAAGAAGCTTATATTCTCTTTAAAGTGTGGCATATTCTCCCCCACGCCACTTGAACAACTCCTGAAACACGTGACCCCAAACAACACCCTGCTCCTCCAAAGTCCATTACGCTCGGATGAGATGGGCATTGTGGGATATATCATGTCATTGCCTTCAATTCTCCTGCGATTTCCACTCGTTCTCAGTTTTCTACTGGCTTGAATACTCTTAAAAGAGAGAAAAAAAGAGAGAAGTCTCCCGGGGGTATGTTGTGGCAGGAGCTATTTTCACCTCCAAATGCATCTCCACAACTCACACTGAAATAGCTTTCTGCGTGCATGATTTTACATTTGAATAACCCAAGGTTTTACAAAGATGACGCATACCAGTGGTATACTGCAGAAAAGATAATGCTGATTTATATACTGTGTATTGTTTATGTACACTGGACGCAAAGCAATAATGTACTCTATGCAATATAACACTATATTATAACATATATAGGCTATTCGGTTTCAAAACCATATTATGACATGTAGTGTAATAAGGTTGAAACATACTTGCATGCTGTCACATCACAGAACATCCCGAGGAAATAGCACAGACAAAGTATCTGCACTTAATGTCAATTCCATCTCACGTTGCTAGTGTCACTCTCACAGATCCGTTACAATCCACTTTGAACTTCTGGCAGCGATCGCTGAGTGCCTGGCAGTGCTGACCGCTGGGTCTGACTGCAACCAGAGTCTGCAATAATGACACCATCGATCATCCCCTGTCACCCTTTCCCCTCCCATCTGGGAGTCCAGGTTCAAAGGACATTTGCAGAGAGAAACGCTCCTCGTGCAAGGGACTCAATCTGTCATCTCTCTGTTCCTCCATGGGCCTGGGCCGCCCCACCACCACCCCAAAAAATAACAACTAATTTAGGGCTTTGAGGTTGTTGAATAAAACACTGGAAATGAATCGTGGAAACGACTTAACAATCGATCTCAGTGTTTATCCAGGTCTCATAACAAGACAAATTAACTCAACATTTTCAACGGGTTGCAGCACATTTCAGCGGCCTCTGGCCTAGCGTGCATTTTTTATCCTTACTGTGGCAGGGTTGTGCTCGTTGCTCAGCATTAAGACAAAGCAGAGAAAAACATGCCCAAATGATTACTGCTTATTGCTTAACTACTACGGTTATGCCTCCTGGCCTGGCATATGATTGTTTGATCCGAGTGTCAGTGGAATTAAAACGTACAAAACTTGTATGCATGTAATGATCATTTAAACATATACAAAATATGTTACGTAAACTAGAAGATACACCATTCATTTAATTGGCATTGCATACATACTTTACTCAAAACAGCAGTTACATTGTATTATGTTGGACAGTCTATCTCTTTAAAAATGTTCTTACACTGTAGGTCCGCCCCACAATACATGAGCCAATCGTGTGATCTGAGACAGACACTTCTTTGAGTTGTCGTCACCGGATGGACGAATAGTTGACTAGCTCTGAAGACCTGGTCACCAGTCAAGTAAGAAAGGTTGACGCTTTTGCAGCTAGAGCTACAATTGAAGACAGAACTGTTACAGGTAATCTTGTGTGTTACAATGCCGATCTGAGTAGAGAATACGAACGGAATGTACAAGCAACGATGTTCGACTCTCAAAAATAGTTAGTTGACCGGCGAATCTACTCTTCCGCGACGGATCCGCTACATTAGGTGGGTTCCAAGTGAAATATTGCTTGCAGTGTAGCAGTCCTTTTAGTCCTCTCTTTTTCATCAGTGTTCACCACACCACGTTAATGTATTAAATTGTATGAATTCCGGTTTGTGTTACATGTTTTGACATGCGTTAGGCCTGGTGTTATATTTGGTAGGCGTACGATTTATTTAGTCATATTTAGCTCGTGACTTAAAAAAACGTATCTAAAGCTGCAAGCCATACTACTATAAGATTGTCAACTGTATTTTGGCCAGTCACATTGGCTAAATGCATTCAGCTAGAAATCTGCTATTCACAATATCTTAATCGTAAAGGTCTTTTTGAAGTTTTAAAGGGTTCTAAATAATCTTTCTTTTTTGGGGAACTTCAGGGGCAATACATAATTCTTCGTGTAAATAAGGCAGACTATGCGCCTTCCTCATGTCGCCTATGATCTACGGGTTGTGGTGATAGGGTGTAGCAATTCTGCTCTGTGTCATAGACCGCTGGCCTTGTAACTTGGACATATTTTAGTTTAAAACAGTTTACTCTTTTGGAAACAATCCCTGAATAATATATATAACATACCATTATAGAGAAAGGCACTGCAAATAATATTGGCGAATGACAGTTCCACGAATGGATGACTAATGTACAAATCTTGCCTACACCTCCAACTCTTTTCGGTCTTGTCAACATGAATATATTGCTGATAGCTATTTGGCAGCGTCAATTCAATAATTTACGTCGTTGAATGAAAAGGCACAGTTTTTTCATGTTCTTGGTAAAAGTTATAGAATTTTGGAAAGTCTTCAGGGAGAGTAGGACAATACTTTGAATACTGAGTGCGAGCGTTTACTCATCCTCTGGTGAATTGATGCCCACACATCTGGTCTTGCAGGTGGTCCGTTATACAGAGTCCGGTTAGATTGAGGTCTTTTCCTGCGCCGTGTGCCTTGTGGATTCCCTCCACAGCTGCAGGGCCGAGGCGCTTAAGTCTTTGGCACGGCTCACCCTCATTCCCTGGTTTGAAAAGAATAGCCTTCTGCATTGCACAATCCCCTGACCCCTAACCGCTAACCCCAGTCCCAGTCCATTTTTAAACATTAAATTAAACATTCGGTTAGCTTTGCCACCTGCAGGCGAATGTGTTGTAGTGTTGATTGACTAATATCATCAGTGAGGTGAACCCACGCAGTGCACAGCGCTTTACTAAGCGATTGTCTACCACTGACACGCAGCCGCAATGCATTAGCACGGTGTTAGCCCACTGTGCTTTACAATAGAGTCACTTAGGGATTTGCTTTCTTATTGTTTTCTTCTACTACTATTATTGCATTCTTGGTCAATGATATAGTACTCTCACCAGCTGCTGTGTCTAGTTCCGCTTCTCCTATTCTCCTATGCACTCATCCCGTTAATGTAGTAACCCAATCTGTTGAAAACACTGCAGTTATTTAAACGGGCCTTGCCTGCAGGCCATGGAAGTGCTACAAAGTGTGACTCTCTTCCATCTTTCATGTCACCTGTTACATAATAGTTTAGCTTGAGTTTTATGCATCTGAATCCCTAATTATTTTAGTCTTTGCCAGTTACCCGATCTGTTGAAAATCCTTTTATTGAACCAGCTCTACAGTCATTAATACGAAAAAATGAATGTTAACAAACAAATCAAACAACAGTTAAGAAGCTGTAGGCCTGCTCTTCAAACGGGCCTAGTCTGCAGGCCGCGGAAGTTGCACTGCAAAGTGTAACATTTCTTGCATGATGTATGTCACCTGTTGGTACACAGTTTAGTTTGAGTTTTATGCATATTATTTGACACTTTGTCAGTGCTCTCCTCATGTTAGTAATGACCTTGTTGGAACAATGATGACTTTAGTGGGGCAGGTCAGAGAATCTCCATGTCATTGTATTGATCTCATCATCCTACAGATTCTGTGTATTGTTTCACAACTAGCTTTGCCAAATATCAGAGGAAGTTTCCACAGTACGGGCTACGACAATCGCTCTGTTAACTCTATCTCGCTCTCTCTATCTCTATCTCTGTCTCCATCTCTCTCTCTCTCTCTCTCTCTCTCTCTCTCTCTCTCTCTCTCTCACCTTTCATTCTGGCCTTTATATTTCAGGGGCTAGCGTTGATCATGGTATTTTTTTTTAACCATTGTGTTTAAATCTCTGTTTCAAATCAGGGAAAAGGTTATGATAACGATATGGTCAGAATACTTTCTGTTAGGAATGGTAGGCACTTGTTGTGTGCATACAATTTTTTATATCTATGTAGAAGTTATGTTTTCCAGGCTGGTTTTCTTCCAGAGTCTACATAGCAAATCAAATTCCTAAGCAAAGAACGAGGCTTAACAAATCCTTCCCATTCTCGAGAAAGGGTTTACATTCCAAGAAAGGGTTCAGAGTTAAACCTTTAAAACAAATCACATGCTTATTATACCATAGGGCTACACATGGAGACGGTTAGTCACTTTAAGAGCCTTAATGCTGGCAGCTCATCTGACCTGTCAGTGCTATCACTCATGTCTACAGTACGATCTGTAATAATGGTTTGTGATGTGTAGTTGGCTGTTAAGGAGCAGGCTGAGTTGAGACGTACATTTAATCTGGAGCTAATGCTAAAGCTAATGCTAATGATAAAGGTAACACATCTTTGCCCCTGGTGGGCGTTGCTGATCGAAATGCTTTCCGTTATTAATTGATCGCCGACTCATCTTTTCTATTGCAGCTGTTATTTTAGCATTCCATGATCATGCTAAACGCTACTTATGCTAGGATAGGCTTATCAAGGAGGATGCCCACAAGAGTATTTTTTTTCTTTTCTTCAAACACAATTGTGTCCTGAGTATGCTGCTAAGTCAGTTTTCTTATGCCAGCATAGGCTTATCAAAGAGGATGCCTAAAATAGTTTTTTTTTCTTTTCTTTTCTTCAAACACAATTGTGTCCTGAGTATGCAGCTAAGTCAGTTTTTGACAACTTGTTCCATGGTTCAAGTCCTCATTGGAGAGACAGGCTCAGAGACGGTTGCACATCATTCATTAATTCATTAATGAATCATTCAGACCACTGAGGACATTCCTGAAGCAGTACTTTTCAAGTAGGAGGGCTAATGGTTTAGTGGACTACTCTGACCGTCCACTACAGCTGACAAACCCCCACTGTTCATGACCTCCATTTTGAAATGCAAATGGTTGTCATGTTTGGGGGGGGGGGGGTGAAATATGTCCCTTGTTTCCCTGCGATGCTGTGGGTCGTTTGTAGCTTCCTATATGGAAAGGGAAGTCCTAACTCTGTGAAAAAGAGTTCTTCTCAGCGTGTAGAGTAAAGAGGCCCTTCCCTCAGCCCAGTCCTGTGTGCTTACAATGCGGAAATATCATCAACAACAGCAGTTTGATATTATCATGCATGAGCTTGATTTAATATCTATTGAAAGGATGCAGCTCGAATTTATACAAAAATGTAATTGAAATATTGAGCTTTGTAGGTTCTGGTGTTAGCAATAACAGTTTACCGTTCCCCATCATCCTTAATTAAATCTGCGGAAAAAAAATACAACTCATTTTCTAATACCAGTTGCATTTCTGACTAATTTCCTGTCATTTCTGTAGACCAGATCGGCAGCATCCAACTATAAACACACTGACAGGTGCGTCAGCAAAGGAAAGCCCAGGAGACAGCCTTGACACAAGGTTTACCCAAATAATGGGGGAGGGATATTCTGTTTGCTCAACCACCGCCAACCCCCCCCCCCCCCCCCCCCCCCCCCCCCCCCCGCCACCCCCACACCACCCCCTTTGGGCTTGTTAGGTAATCCCTCAAGGTTAAGCCCTGGGGGCAATTCAACACTATGCACACAGTTAGCAGAGATACGCACACACACACGCACACACGCACGTCACTGATTAGTTTGTGTTTAGCTCAGACACATGGGATGATAAGCTCTCCAGCCACAGGTTGAGTGTCATATTCAACTAGCAGAGTGACAGCAGTTGTTTGTGTACTGAAGCTTTTTTTTTTCTCGTCAGTCACTGAACCCCACCTCCACCCCCACCCCCCTAAAGTGAAGCGTGTGTTATTAAGTGTGGATGTTCTCTGGTTACAGCACTGCTCCGTGGAGAATCCCTCCTCCGCCCTAACAGATCAATGAAGGAGTACCCTGTGAGCCGGATACAGTTTCTGAAACGTTACGGGGGTAGTCTCAATTCATTTAACACAGTGGCATTCTTTATTTCCAGCCCCTTTGAAAGGTGTAACCTGAGCGCGTAGGCCCGGCCCTAACCACAGTTGTAAGTCGGGCCGGTGCCAGATCGGAATGCTGAACCTCCAGAATTCCTTCCTGGTGAGCGTGGCAACGCTGTTTGCTTTTCCATTTTCCCTTCCGTTTGACGGCGGGCCCCGCAGGGTGGAAGGCACGGGTCTAGGTTTTCCCTCTGTGGATGTCAGTCTCAGGCTGTTGCTGCTGCTGGTAACTTGGACGGCAGGAAGGCAGGTGAGGGGGGTCGGGAGTAACGTCTCGGCCCCCAGTCACACCCACCATAATAGTCTGGAGGTGTTGGCAGGCTGGCTTCTTTTCTCAGCTCTCTGGGTCAGCTCCACACAGAGAGAGTGTGAGTTTACGTGGGCGGACTTACCGATGCAAGTTGAGAGAGAGAGAGAGAGAGAGAGAGAGAGAGAGAGAGAGAGAGAGAGAGAGAGAGAGAGAGAGAGAGAGAGAGAGAGAGAGAGAGAGAGAGAGAGAGAGAGAGGAGAGAGAGAGAGAGAGAGAGAGAGAGAGAGAGAGAGAGAGAGAGAGAGAGAGAGAGAGAGAGAGAGAGAGAGAGAGAGAGAGAGAGAGAGAGAGAGAGAGAGAGAGAGAGAGAGAGAGAGAGAGAGAGAGAGAGAGAGAGAGAGAGAGAGAGAGAGAGAGAGAGAGAGAGAGAGAGAGAGAGAGAGAGAGAGAGAGAGAGAGAGAGAGAGAGAGAGAGAGAGAGAGAGAGAGAGAGAGAGAGAGGAGTTTACCAGTGGGCTGAGAGAAGATATTTGTATTGAGTTGTCAGCCATGTTACATGTATTATGTGCGTTTTATTTCTGCGTCTGACTTTGCTTACACTCATAAATCTGTTGTTATTAAAGACTTTTGGTGTGTTTCGGCGGTAGGGACTTGGTCTTTGTGTTCACTTTGGTGAGGGGTTTGGTCACTGTGTTCACTTTGGTGAGGGGTTTGGTCACTATGTTCATATCGGTGAGGGGTTTGGTCACTATGTTCATATCGGTGAGGGGTTTGGTCACTATGTTCATATCGGTGAGGGGCTTGGTCACTATGTTCATATCGTTGTTTGTTGCTCGTTCCCGTTGGTTTGCCTCCAGATGTACGACACTCTACCTCCCTCCTCTCTAGGCCACGAAGAAGGAGGTTGCAATATGGTGTCCAAGGGTAAACAGATGGTGCCTTGATACACAGACCTCTGCTCTCCTGGCCCCTGTTCTCTAATCTACAATCGACCGCCAGTCTCCCGTCCCTGGCGAGCCTCGCCAAGAAACAAAAGAGTGACCGTTTGTCTTTGATATGAAAGGAAGTGTGGGCTGAGAATAGCCGTGTTATATTCTGTTGGTTATGATGCCTTATCTCTGGTGATGTTTTTTGTCTTCTGGTTGTGCTTTGGCTTGGTTGCCATAGCGAGCGGTCTCTGGTGCCAGTTCTGATAAGAGGTATTCCTAAACACGGGTTTCCATGTAAAGCAGGGAGCAGGGGGAGAGAACGTTTCTTCCCTCCCCTCTTATCAGTGAAGGGGAGGCCACTGTTAGAGGCAGGGCAGTAGTAGCGGGCCCCAGTCCATAATTACAGCTTTGAGATTTTGGAACGAGGAAGTCGCTGAGAGATTTCTTTCATTATCCTGCCTGTTTAGTGGTATCTTTGGCTAAGTGATTCTTAGTCCCCTGTGGGAATAAAGAACTGTTCATCAACCCACCTCTATTGTGAATGAATGGACGGAGGCACTGTATTCGTAGGTGAACACTGCAAAACTGCAAAGACCCAGCCTGTATGTGAGCCATTTATTTTTTTGCTTTTTGATGTTCTCAAAAATGAAACATTTTCTGTGTGCAATGTAGGCCTATGCGCTTCAATTTAATCACACACGATTTAAATCGGTGTGTATATATATGTACACGTGTGTCCGCAGAGGGATGTAGGTAATCCAGCCTCCCTGGTCGTACCACATTGCGGCTGCTTTCTCCAGAGACACACTCAGCACTTTCTGTCTGAGACGCATCAAAACCATCAGGCAACGGGGGTGCGGGTTGGAGGGGTTGGGGTGAGGGGGTGCGGGTTGGGGGGGTTGGGGTGAGGGGGTTTGAATTGTTTTCCTTGATACCCACTCACAAAACACTGTGTCACTGCAATAAATCTCAGACCTTACGCTGACTGGACCGCAGTAGATATACCTGATAATGGAGCAAACCATTGAAGAAGAAAACACACCAAAATAAATGAAGCATACGTTTGAGTGACCCCCCCCCCCCCCCCCGTCTGTGGACCCCCCAGTAGATGTTTAATTCATTGACACGCAGCTGATACTTACCACCTGATCTTATTATGCTGACACTGGAGGAGCTGACGGCTAGCAGGCTGCCCCTCTGAAGTCACCTGCTGTGACTCTCTCCAACCCCCCCCCCCCCCCCCCCCCCACCATCCCCCCTCCAGTCAGTCCGTCCTTCCCATAACCCCACTCTGGCCCGGTATGGGGCAGACCATATGTTCAGGAGGCGTAGCTCTGGTTAGGCGAAACCGCAGGACTTCTAACCCCATCACCGACGCCCCCCCCCCCCCCCCCCCCTCCCTCCCTCCCTCCCTCTGAGACGAGAGTGGTTCGATCCACCAACCTCCAGCAGTGGAACCTCTGTACCAGTGGGCTATGGTGTGAAAGTGCTTTGCATCTGACGTTCCTTCGGCCTACACACAAAAAATAAAAAAAGCCAGACAATGCAACACGTTTCATTTTTGTCGCGTGTGTGTGTGTGTGTGTGTGTGTGTGTGTGTGTAAGGGAGCACAGACTGGTCCCTCGTGTGGCTGGACGTGTCTGACGTTGTTTGTTTCAGAGTCGCTACGCTTTCTCAACGTGTCAGGAGATATTTGGACGAGGTTGAAGTGCTGCGAGCTGACGTCTCTGTCCTGCGTCTGTGGCGTCTGTGGCGTCTGTGGCTGCACTTCATTTGTTAGGACTCTGTCTCGTTAAGCCTGCAGCGCTCTCTGTGACGCCGCTTGTTTGTGATGTAAAGCTTCTCTGCCTCTCTGTCTCTCTCTCTACGTCTCTCTCTGTGTCTCTATCTCTCTATCTCTCTCTCTCTTTTCTCTCTCTCCACACACAAGTTGTTTCCAGCAAATGAAAAGGCTTGTCAAGTTTAGGGAATGTGGTAATTAATGGTTTTCTGACACAAAGACGTGTCAGTCATCTCGTTTTAAAAAGGCTTTTTATCTATGTATGGCTACTGCTTGTTCATTTGGGCAAATACATTCCAAGCAAATTTACATTAGCGAAGTATAAAAAAGAGTTTGTTATTGTTGTGTGTGAATGTAGTAGAAGGCTACATCTGCAACAACGTCACTGTACACTTAAGGCTGAACTACCCACCCCCCTCTGCATTGAAATCTAATCTCACCACTTCCCTCTGCGCCCAAAAGATATCCTTCTAGCTCTGCTTTACAGCCTGAGCTAATTATTGCCCTGTGCCAGGGATGTCCAAACATTTTTCCCTGAGCTAATTGTTACCCTATGGGATGTCCAAACATTTTTCACTGAGCTAATTGTTACCCTATTGGATGTCCAAACATTTTTCACTGAGGGCCAGACTGGAAAATTTGAAACCAGTGGAGGGACACATTGTAGGACGAATTGGAAGCAACGCTAAATGTTTGTTGATATTGATAAATGCATTCTTAAACACCTATCTTAGTGATATAAAAGCCTTACATAAGTGACATTTACACTTGCTTCATTACAAAAAGGTTTATATTATAAAAAAGTTGATATTGCTTTGAAGTGCATCATGAAGAGTCACATATTGATTGAATGCATACTGAAGGCCTATGCCCTAAGCTTACAGCCTCTACATGTTAAATGCTAAGCTAACCGTTTCACTCCGCTTTAAACGCTAAGTTAACCATTTCACTCTGCTTTAAATGCTAAGCTAACCATTTCACTCTGCTTTAAATGCTAAGCTAACCATTTCACTCTGCTTTTAAATGCTAAGCTAACCGTTTCCTTCCGCTTTAAATGCTAAGCTAACCACTTCACTACGCTTTAAACGGTAAGCTAGCCATTTCACTCTGGCTAAGCTAAGCATATCCCTCTGCTTTAAATGCTAAGGTAACCTTTTCCACATGCTCTCAAAGCTAAGCTAAGCATATCCCTCTGCTCTGAATGCTAAGCTAACCTTTCCACATGCTCTCCAAAGCTAAGCTAAGCATACCCTCTGCTCTGAATGCTAAGCTAACGTTTTTCTCTGCTCTGTCATTTCTCAGGTCTCATGGAGCTAGGGACCCGACGAGTGCTGAGCACCGGGGGAACACAATCCAAGCCGCTCCCCCAAGGCCAGTCTTGAAGGGCGGCGACGCCCCGTTTTTCTCTCCCTCCCTCCCTCCTCCCTCCCCTCATCCTTCCTCCCTTCCCTCCCTCTCTCCCCCCTGATTACCTCTCCGCTCCTCCTCCCCTTCCTCCCCTGCTCCGGCCTCCGCGATGCTTGGCAAGCTGAAGCAGAACCTGCTGGTGGCCTGCCTGGTCATCAGCTCCGTCACCGTCTTCTACCTGGGGCGGCACGCCATGGAGTGCCACCACCGCATCGAGGAGCGGAGCCCGCCCGGCTCGGGCCCGGGCGGGGTGCTGCCCCTGCCCCCCCTGGGCGGCGCCACGCTGCGGACGGGCCAGAACCTCAGCGGCCCCTTCGTCTACAACAAGGACATGCCGCTGGTCTTCATCGGCGGCGTGCCCCGGAGCGGCACCACGTTGATGCGCGCCATGCTGGACGCCCACCCGGAGGTGCGCTGCGGCGAGGAGACGCGGGTCATCCCCCGCATCCTGGCCATGAAGCAGATGTGGAGCCGCTCGGGCCGGGAGAAGATGCGCCTGGACGAGGCGGGGGTGACGGACGAGGTGCTGGACGCCGCCATGCAGGCCTTCCTCCTGGAGGTCATCGTGAAGCACGGCGAGCCCGCCGCCTTCCTCTGCAACAAGGACCCCTTCGCCCTCAAGTCCCTCTCCTACCTGGCCAAGATCTTCCCCCACGCCAAGTTCGTGCTGATGATCCGCGACGGCCGCGCCTCGGTCCACTCCATGATCTCCCGGAAGGTGACCATCGCCGGGTTCGACCTGGGCAGCTACCGCGACTGCCTGACCAAGTGGAACCGGGCCATAGAGACCATGTACACTCAGTGCCTGGAGGCCAGTGACAAATGCCTGCCCGTACACTACGAACAGCTGGTACTCCACCCGGAGAAGTGGATGAGGACGCTGCTCAAGTTCCTCCACATTCCCTGGAACGACGCCGTGCTCCACCACGAAGAGCTCATCGGGAAAGCCGGAGGAGTGTCTCTGTCCAAGTAAGCACTGTGCCGGGAGACTTTGGAATGATGTGGGGGGTGGGGGGGATTACAAGATGAAAGGTTCAAATGATTTTTGTTTCAGCTATTTCAGCTATACAGAAAGAGATGGAGGGAGGGAGGGAGGGATGCAGACAGACAGACAGACAGACAGACAGACAGACAGACAGACAGACAGACAGACAGACAGACAGACAGACAGACAGACAGACAGACAGACAGACAGACAGACAGACAGACAGACAGACAGACAGACAGACAGAGATGGTTAAACCAGTTTCAATGCTCTTCCTTAAAACACACGGCAGTGATAAAAGTAGAATTTGGAGAATAGACATAACATGCTTGGTTTATCAAGGTTACATTGTGGATTTCTGAAAGGGAAGGTTGCTAGCGAGGTTGGATTCTGCTGCCCATGGCAACGCTAACCTTCAACTTCATTTCAGCTTCTGGAAGTTGTCTCCAGCCTGGGGTTGAAAGTGGATGCGTTCCATTTGGCTCTGGTCACTTGGGAGGTTTGCATTTTAGGAGACATCGCTTTCCCAACTGTGTTGCTTGTTTGTTTAATGGCTCATTGAGTGATGTCATGGTGGCTGAACCAACCCTGTTTTGTTTTTTTTCTGCCCAAGGCTTTTTCATAACCGGGGCCCACAAGGTATGCGTGGTGTACGGGTCAGGCAGTGAAACATTCCCCTCGCATTAGAACAAGATTGGACTAGCCCCCTTGTTTGAGTCGTAACTCTTAGAGAGAGAGAGAGAGAGAGAGAGAGAGAGAGAGAGAGAGGAGAGAGAGGAGAGAGAGAGAGAGAGAGAGAGAGAGGAGAGAGAGAGAGAGAGAGAGAGAGAGAGAGAGAGAGAGAGAGAGAGAGAGAAGAGAGAGAGAGAGAGAGAGAGAGAGAGAAGAGAGATAGAGGAGAGGAGAGAGAGAGAGAGAGAGAGGAGAGAGAGAG